>BTRK01000005.1:21195115-21287523 GCA_036245805.1 Pristionchus mayeri | reverse complement strand
GTAATTTGAAGTGTGACTTGTGAATAACAGTGGTAGTGGAAAGAAGTGGTTGCAGTGTACGAGTGGATGGTGCAGAATGTCCCGTACTTCCGTGACAAGGGAGACTCGAACAGCTCTGCGGGATGGAAGGTGAGTACAATCAGTCGAGTAGCCTCTCTCAATGGATTATCAAGTGATATCCTTCCATTCTCTTGCTTCCGTTTCATTTCCAACTTCCCCTTCCTACTGGTCCACTTAATAGGAATAGTAGATTATTTTTAATGAAAGTAACTTCTCTGGCGGATTTCTCTCTTCCCTTACTTCATTTCTACCTCATTCACTTCAATTCCTCATTTCATTCATTTCACTTTCATCTCTTCCCGTTCCCTCTCCTTTACTCCCCCCCCCCTCTCTCTCTCTCTTCTCATTTCCACTTTTTTCATCGTTCGCTCATTCTACTCTCACATTGAATATTGGCCGTCCCCCTTGTATCGTTCTCCTACCCCCTCCCCCAGACCCCCCACTCCTCTCTCTCTATCTCTCTCTCTTCCGTTCTCCGTTCTCTCCTCCCATGATTTCTCCTCCCCATCTCTTTTTTCACCACAATCGCTCGACTCAAAACAGGACGATAGATTGAGGAGTGAGGGAGAGTTCCCTCTACCCTTCCCTCCTCTTCTTCTCACTCCTCCTCTTCCCCTCCGTTTCCTCTCTCATTCAGCTCTTTTTTATACTTTCTCGCATCACAGTCCCTCTTTCTCTCTTTATCAGTACATCTCTCATATGCTCTTTTCACTTGTTTTATTCCTTCATCGCCCTTTCCCTTCTTAAGAAAAGAGAGATGGGGCAGTGGAGAGTGTATATCGCTTATTTTATAGTTGATTCATCAATTCTTATCCTCTTTTTCACTTCCTTTAGTCGGTACCACCCCCCGGCACTCAAAAATAGCCTGTGGGGTGGGAAGAGGGAAGAGAGGGTGGCGGGACGCGCTCTCCCCTTCCCCTCCTCCTCCCCTCTCTCCTAGTGTTCTTCTCTCCCTTTCTCTTGGTGGCAGCCTCCCCCAGGCAGTCCCCTCCTCTCGCTTCCCCTCTCCACCCCCTCTAGTCACACAAGGAAGAGAACACTCGTGGTCCCCTCCTCTCTCCCCCTCTCGTCCCCTCTCCCTCTCCCCCCTCTCTCTCATCTATAGTAAAAAGAGGGTTGGCCCGTGACCCGACCATCTCTCCCTCTCTCCCTCTCTCTCCTTCCCCCCTCCCAGTCTTTTCCGCCCTCTCTCCCGTTCCTTCCCTTCTCTCGATTATCGATTTGTTTTCGTGTTCTCGCCTCAGTATCGTCGATGTGTGATCTCCCTCTACAGTAGTCATCCCATCTCTACCTCATCAGTGGTCTCCATCTACCTCGTCATCCCTCTCTCCATCTACCTCCATCTCCTCCCCTTCTCACCATCCCTTCTTTTCCCTGAATGGATCCCCTTCCTCCACACGAGGAACTCCTTCCTGAGTCTCGTTCTCGTTGTTTCACATGGCCGATGGCCCTTGCTCCGTCAGTGTGGGCAGGTCCAGGACACCCTTCCCATCCCTCGATCTCTCCTTATTGTGGATACGAGGGCGAGCCGACAGTGGCTCAGTTGCTGGCAGCTACTCCTTCTTCGTCTCTGCAAGTGCCAGTGATGGAAGGAGGAGGAGGAATGGGAGCGAAGAAGAAGAGATGCAGGAGGAAACCACCCGATCAATTGGCGCAGAAGAAGCCCAATCCATGGGGAGAAGAGAGTTACTCTGATCTGATAGCAAAGGCACTCGAGAGCTCACCCGATGGACGACTCAAACTCAATGAGATCTACCAGTGGTTCTCTGACCATGTACAGTACTTCCGAGAGAGATCCAGTCAGGAGGAAGCCGCAGGGTGGAAGGTGAGTACTGTATGTCGATTGAAGATGGGGGCGCTCACCTCACTCATCCCCTTCTACCTCTCCTTATTTGCTTTCGATATCTTAATTAATGTCGTTTTGGTATGAGTGAATTCTTGCCAAGTTGCTCATCATTTATCTTGATTCCTTCCATTCCTCCCGATGGTCAGTATTTCTCCCTCTTGAACCTTGGACCATCTGGTCAGCTTCATCATTACTATTCCCCTCCCTCTCTTCTCTCTTCTCTCTTCTCTCTTCTCTCCTCCGCTATTCTCTAACTCCTCGTTCTTATTATCATTTTGAGTCCCCACTATCATTCACTCTTATCTTTATTCTTTTACTCCTCTTCTTGTCTTTCCTCTTCATTTCTCTGTAGGGTCCTATTCTTGGTAGTGAGATTATCTCTTCCTCTCCTTCCCTCTTCCTAGTTCCTCTCGACTCTCTCATTAGTTGACGACCTTCAATTTCCTTTCTCCTTCCAATCTCTATTCCTCTCATTCTTTCTTGTCTATATCTCCCACCCACTCTCACATTTGTTCTAATCTCTCTTTTCCTTGGCTATTTCCCTTCCTAATCAGAAGTCTTCATCCCTTCTTTTCATTCTCCTCTCCTTCTCCTTCTTCATTCCCTACTGCCTTCATCCCCTTCGTTAGTTTACCCCACAGCGATTGAGTAATACTTATTGTTTCATCATCCTCAGTCAACTCTTCCCCTACCCAGTCCTTTATCCCCCCCCCCCTGTCTCTTTTGTTCTCCTGTCTTCTCCTTCTCTGTACTAAATGGATGAAAAAAGAAAATAAAGGAATGGAACGGATAGTGAGAGGAAAAATATTAGATAAAGTTGCCATGCCAGAGATTTGATTGGAGACAAAAACGAAAATCAAATAAAAAACATGAAGGAAGAAGATGGAGGATTCAGATATTTCAGAACTCGATCCGACACAATCTTTCGCTCCACTCTCGATTCATGAGAATACAGAATGAAGGAGCAGGGAAGAGTAGTTGGTGAGTACTGTGGGTACCTCGTTTACCCCCCCCCCCCCCCCTCCTGGAATGATGAGTGGTTGTCTCTTTCTCAGGTGGGTCATCAATCCCGATGCCAAACCAGGCCGGAATCCACGAAGAACCAGAGCGACGACTATGGACACTGCGACGAAGGCAGTGATGGACAAGAAGAGAAGAGGAGCGAGAAAGAAGGTATCCCCCCCCCCCCCATTCCTCGCAGAACATTGGGGACGGGTAGACGAGGGATTTCAATCTGACATACTTGCTTTTCCCTCTTCCCCATTCAATCTGTACTTCCACCATGCGCACCATTCTCTATTCTATATTGCCTACTACAACTCTTATCTAACTCCTCTCCATCCTTGCTCCTCTTCAATTTCGTTCTCTCTCTCTCTCCTTCCTCTACTCTCACTCTCACTAAGCAGTACACTAAAGGCCTGAATGGATCGATCGAGGTGTTCCTCCTTCTCTCCCCCAGCCGGTTTTTTGTGCCCTCTCCTTCCCTCTCCCTCCCTCTCCCTCCCCCTCCCTCCCCCTCCCTCCCCCTCCCTCCCCCTCCCTCCCCATCCCTCCCCCTCCCTCCCCATCCCTCCCCCTCCCTCTCGCTTTACAGTCTATGCCTTCTATTTCCCCTCACACTCGCATAGGTAATCACGTCAGTGAGAAGGAGGAACGAGGGAATGAAGTTGAAACAGAAGAGAGAGAGAGGGGGGGGACGAAGGTACCAAATGAGGCACATGGTACATGGGGGCCCAGTTCACGAGGAATGGAAATGATCTCTCTGCCTCTAAGGTGATGGACATGCGTGGATCTTCTTCTGCTCTCTCTGTTTCTTCATCGGGAGTGGGGGGATCGACATCTTCTATGCTATCCCATGAAGTCTACTCTGGACAACCTACTGATGAGAGTCTCGTCGCTTACGATCTATTCAGGTGAGGGGAACTGAGATGGAGGGGGCAGGGGATGGAATACGAGGGAGGGTTGCAGGGGTCGTGCTGCTTCGACCTCCGTCGTCTCTTCTTCCCTCAACAGATCATCGCCAACTCTGGATCAATTCGAAGACTTCGACTTCCCTCCATGGGTGGACTCGTCTGGAGCGACTACTGCTGTGGCCATTCCAAGTGATATCCTCGATAGAACTGACCAGGTACTCCTTCTATACCCTCCACACTCATTCGTTATCCATCTTGAGATGAGAATTGATCCGACTCGTGGTCCGAATGGCCTTCCAAGGGAGATCAAGCAAGAAATGAAGACTGTCATCAAGGTGAAGCATCTTTTCATCTTCTTCCATCACTTCTCTTCTTCAGCAAGAGCCGGGAGTAGCTCCTCCTCCCTCGTACCAGGAGCTTTCTTCCGTTCGTGGACCTCAACAACTCACGCAGAATCCTCTTCTTCGAGGGCAGTTGATGAAGCCGACTCCGACAGGGTCAGACATTCCCTTTTCTTCCCTTCTTCCAAAGCCTCTCTATTAGTCGGTCTCTTTCAGAATCCCATACCTTACGAACCTGAATTCGTATGCATGGGGACCCCCTGGGAGTTCCTCCCAATTCGTGCGGAGTCACTGCCTCGCAAGTGGCAGTTCAGTCAGCTCTTCCTATCGACCTCGAGAATTTGACTCTCCCGGATCAGCCATTGATGGACATGGACATGGAGTCAATCCTACGGCATGAACTCTCCCAGACGAATAATCAACTCAACTTCGACATCTGATGAGTGAATGCGTGTGGTGATTTCTCGCGCTCTCTTTCTATCCCTCTCCTGTCCTGTGTACCATGTACTGGATACTGTATTGTAAAATACGGCACTTCTTCATTACATTTTCCTCTTGTTTGTCTACAATTTCATCTTACTTTGGCATCTTTTTGCCTTCTTTCACTCGTCATTTAATCTCAATTTTAGTTTGTCGTTCCACCCGTTGTTCCATAATCGAGTGCAGTATGACCTACTCCATCCCCTTTTGCCTACCTCTCCCCCTCCAATTCCCCCAGATTCTCTTCATCCCTTCCTTCCATCCTTCGTACCTTCGACCCGGTTAGATTTGTTCTCCTTCGTTCCTTCGTTTAGTCCATTGTTCATTCTTTGTATGGTTGAAAACCTTCCTTGTCTCCTTTCTGACTACCTCCTCCCCAGCTTCCCTTTTATCACGATCCCATGAGTGAATGGTTAATCTGGTTGAATCAACCCGTCGTGAGTAGAGTCTCATCCTAGTCACTCAGAGAGACTCCTTCCTTCCCATCGGGTCTTCCCCCTCTCCCTCCCTTCTTCCCGTTCCGTGCATTTCCCCTCATGCCCCTTCCACAGTTTGTACATAGTAAATTGAGAGGTGATTAGATTATGCATATTCACTCGATACAGTACTGAGTCTCCATAGTAATATAAGACTCATTTGACCGACCGCTCTCTTTCTTCATTTCTTTCTCAATACGAACTCTTGTTGAATGTCCTTGTTGTCGAGATCGATTCCCTCTTCTGATTTCAAACCACTACACATCTGTATATCAAGTAACCACTTTTACCTCGTTCATAATTCGTTTCTGTAATAATCGGACACATAATAAAAATGAGAAGTTGGGATGCAATTTATTGAATATGATGGTATTTTTATTTGTATCTCGCGCTAACTCATCGATTACTCGTATCGTCAACGGGGCTCTTGTGGGGGAAAGAAGGAGAGTGGCACTGACACTACGGCAAAACAACCCTTCTCCCGAGAGTCCCCTCCCCTCTCATAGAGGCACCCAGTAAATACGGAAGACGAACGGATGAAGAAAAGAAGCGAAGTCAAGTGAAGAGATGGGAGAGCTTAGAGATGAGAGATGAGTAGAAGACTTCCCCATCTGAGGGAGTGCAGTTACAGGGGAGAGTGGAGGATGGAAGAGGAGATGAGGGAGGAACAAAGGGAGAAATTGTGGATACAAGTCGGCGTGATAATGAAGAGGGATCTGATGAATGAAGAGATTCATTCCAGAGAAGGGAGGAAGGCGTGAGAGTGAGAGGAACAAGACACTCCCTCCACACGATTGAGCGAGCAGAGAGGAATGCTCGTTCAGATGGAGTAAGAGAGACACCCGTGCTGGAATGGAGAAGAAAGTGAATGGAGAGAGCAGTCGAATACCAGCGATGAACCCGTCCCTTCTCAGACGACAAACGAATGATTGCAGAGGAAGTATCCAGAGAGAGAAGACTCCTGCAATGCTTTACTCCACTTCGTCCCCTCTTTCTCTACGATTCGAAATGGGGAAGGAGAATGAATGGAGGGGGGGGGGGAGAGAAGGGTCGCCCAATGGGAAAAATTAGATGGAAATGTTGTGCCTTGGGACACAAAGTGACGGAAAAAAGAGGTCCGATGGGATGAAAAGAGAGACGTACACCATATTGCTCATATACATACCCACCTTTCGAAATTAAATGGATAGTTCTGTATAACGAAGGCTGAATCGATTCTTTGATGTGTGAATGATTTTTCCTCCTCTGCTACCATCTGCGAATATTCATTTAGTGGATGCATCAACTTTTTTCGTTCTATAATCAGATTTTTGCTTTTCCCTAATATATAGCTCTCCTCCTACAGCTAATAAAACATATTTCGAATCAACTATAATATCTTGTTAATAGCAATCATATGTTTTACGTACAGAGTGCACCAATGAACTAAATGAGCTTGGATATAGGCGTTATTTGTAATACTAATTTTGTATCAAATACATTTCCGACATATGTCGCAAAAAGAACCAAAAATTTGATTCGTTTTTTTTATTTGCGTGAGGAAAGGCTAGCGGAAGAAGAGTGACCTCTGATTAGATCATTGAATCTCTCTCTCGTATGTTACTTCCTTTCCCCCCTCACCTATTCTTCCCAATAGGCAGAGTCAAAAAATAGAAAAACAACAAACACGTGTTTGCATCGGGAAGGATGAAGGGGGAAGGAGGAAGGTGGGGGAGGGGGGAGGGTAGAGAAAGATCGTTTGTGCCATCTGATTCAACCATTCTGGGAAGGAAAATAGAGGGGGGGGGGATAGAAGGGAAGGGGTCTCCAATGACTTCTCAGTCTTCCACGGGATAGGGTATTTTTAGGGAAAAAAATCGTTCCTTCCGTCGTTCCTATAATCATAAACTTCAAAATTGAGTTTTAGCAGTAACATGAGCTTCTGAATCTGATTCGGGACAGGCCGTTTGCCTATCTCGACCATAGACTAGTAGAAATGCAATAATAATAAAATCAGAAAATCAATAATTAGTCACAGAATCTACCTCAAAACATGTGTTGTGCAACCCTGATCATGACCGATTTTCCCGCGATGAAAATGGAAAACTAAGTACCGTAATTTAAGATGCGCGGATTGTTTAAATATTGTTTAATCGATTATATGGGCTTAATATTGAAGTTTTTGCTGTTGAAATATATATTTCTACAACCAGGCGAGAAGTGAGGATGAATTTGGCATAGAACCGGGCTTGTGAACGCTAATTACCGCACACAAAATATTCATGTTTAAAAAAAAATCAATATTAAGCCCATATAATCGATTAAACAATATTTAAACAAACCGCGCATTTTAAATTACGGTACTTACAAGTGCATGTTCATCTAATTCGCGGTAAGGTATTGTTCAGGCGCCAATTTAAAAATTTTGCACGGTTGTTGGGTAACTTTAAAGTTTAAGAAAAACTTTAAAGTTAACCAACACCCTTGAAAATGCCTTTCTATATTATTTAACAATGTAGTAGAACGGGTTCTAATCAGTTAAACTGGTATAATGAAAATAATAGAAAATCAATATTTGCAACAATGTAGAGCCGAAAAGTTTCAGTCTTAGTTGCCTGATCACGCCCGCTCTCTCTCTTTTACACACTCTCTCGCTCGTTTTGCCGTGATCAGGGCACTTCCGCCAGTTCAAATTATTTTCATGTGTGTTGGGAAACTTTAACCTTGTGATACAAAAAATGGCCTGTACATGCTATTCCGCTATTATACTATTGTACATGCTATTATATGCTATGCTATTCGCACTGCTATTCCTACTCACTCGTGCGATTTTCTAGTATGTCAAAGTATGTCTTATGAGCAATTTACCAGCATATTTTTGACAATTCGATGTAGAATCAAACCAAATCGAAGCATTGTTCAGAGAATGTAGCGCTGATAAGCGCAGAGTGCGCGTGTGAGCACTGCCAGTGCAGATAAGCTGCTTCATTTTAAATTGAGCAGTTCCCCGTCGAAGCAAAGATGGCTTGCACTCATTTCCAGTATCTACAACACGTTGCTGCAGACACTACTCCCAACCAATCAACCTCTCTTTTTGAATTTGAAAAATGCGATCCTATTTCTTGTACTTCTCAATCCTTGAACCCTCGTGTTTTTTTCTATTTTCTAATTGTACCAAAGTCCCTCGTGTATCGTGAGATGTGGGATAAGTAAACGGCGTCAAAACGTTTGTCAAATTCTATTATGCATTTGAATTTTAAATAATTTTGGATAGTGTAGTTAAAGTTTAAATCTTAATCCGATAAATCGTGATACGATCAACGCACTCCTCTAATTCTTTCTCTAACAACGCACTTTTCTAATTCTTTCTCTGGAATCGTGAAGAATGAGATTCCACTCCTGCACCATTGACATATCATCGACATGGATTGCACTTCTGAAAAGATAAAGCTGTGGTGCATGAATGGAAGGGAGCTCACTTCCTACTCGTAGATATCACGAAGTGAATGGGAGAGCAAAGCAGAGATCGAAACACACTGATTCCCTCTTGATCATGAATGGAGAGAATGAGAAGTCCACCAGATTGGAGAAGGAGAGAAGCACGAGAGAGGGGGATGTAGAGGGATGAGAGATGTGCGAGATGCAGGAGAAGGAGTACCTCGTCAATGGATGGATATCCACTCCCAACACTCCACACATCATCGATAGAGATTCAGCCATCGAATCGACGAGTGAAGGAGACTCGACAAGGAGAACTCCCCTCACTCTTTCTCCTGAGTCATTCCTCTCTTGCACCCTCTGTCTCTCTATTCTCACCTCTCCTTCTCCCTAGTCTCACCTCTCCTTCTAGCAACTGCCTTGTGGATGATCTCTTTGATCTGCTTCATCTTCTTATGTTTTCCACCCTCTAACTCATCCACAGCAATCAGAGTTTGTGTGAAGGGCACAGATGAAAGAAGTTGCATCTCTAACTCTTCGCTCTCCGAGGCAACAACTTAAAAACAGTTCACCTAACTCGTTATCAATCTTCCCCTATCTAATTGAACTAACCTTTGAGTCTCTTCTTGAAGGCTTCTTTACCAAACGAGAAAAGATGGTAGAAGAGAGACACGAGAGTAAGCAGTCTTTTGTGCTCGTCCTTTCCACTATTATTCTACAATGCTCCTGACCATTCGAATTATCTTACTATATTCTCACATTGGACAGAAGATGAAGAGGAGCGAATATCACATCTCTCACATTCATCTTTTCCATTCCCTTTCCAAATCCCCGTCTACCATCAGTCAGATCGTTGATCGCCTCAAATAAAACACAACATGTTAATGGAGAACCTAACGCACCTCTTCCAATTGATCCATAACCATAATGAGAAAAGGATTATCAGTTTCATTCCACGTCCAAATCTTCACTGGATCGATTATCCTTGGTCTGAAACGACACTTCGAATTATCGGATCCACCGTTGAAATTCACTTGATGACTACATCAAATAAGTCTTCTCTGGGTTCGACCCATTCAGATACGTGAAAGTTTGTGATGATACTTTGCCTTCGTTGAACCGCAGTACCCTTCCCACCAATGGATCCTCCACCACCAATGAGAATGAAGCGACAGTGTATCTTAACATATGTATTGTAATATCAACAACATGGCGTAAACCCATATTTGAACAGTGAATTTCCATTAGACACGCGCCTCCAAACAGAGGGGAGGGGTCAAACATCCGACAACCTTTTTATGGGCCATAACTCAATAACGAGTGTTTCAATCAAAATGTGTGTTATGTTGATCAGCATCTAGATAAGCAACTTTTTGGTTTTGATCTTTGGTATTTTCCGGATAAAAATCAAAGATAAAAAATGAATAAAATGTTCGCATATCGATGCTGAACAACAAAGAAAGACTTCCGTGGTATGGATCACTCGTTATTAATGTTACCCAACAAGGACGAAATTGACCCATTATTTTTTGTCCTCCATCGAATAGCCGATGGTTGAATTAGTATAGAATGAATATTCAAAAATGCTAAAAATCAATAATAGCCTCAAAGGAAAGCCGGAAATGATCCGCACTCTCTCACTTTTGCATACTCTCTCGTGCACGCGACGGGATCAGGGTGAGATCAGGGTTTCGTCCTTGTTGGGTAACTTTAAGTTATGTCCCGTTTCCAAATTGTCGGTTGCCAATATGCCGTAAAATTGTCACCCACCCATTCCCCCCCAAACAAAGAATGTTATGTTTATTATTTAGGACGTCATTGAGAAGAGAGAAATATTATTTGTGCTGGTACTGTGAGAACAGAATGCGTAGTCCGTGGTGTGGTGGGCGAGAGCTATCACATTTTGTTGTATTACTCGCGGAAATTTTTTTTCTCCCACGCTCCGCGAGTAATACAACAAAATGTGATAACTCTAGCACACCACACCACGCATTCTGTTCTCACAATACAATAGAGGGAGGGGGGGGTTAGAGGACTGGTGATATGCAAATATGCAGAGACCAGGCCATTTATAAAATGGCATGGGGAATTTTGAAAGCAATTCCGTAGTTCAAGCAAAAGTAGTGAATAAACTTCCAAAATACCTTCTTTATGAGCATACAATTGACTATTGTTTTCATCGCATTCGGAGTAGTTAAGCCCGTCAGATGGAAAATAACACAACGAATTTCGGAAGCGAGAGGGTCTTTGCTAATGAGCTTCTCGAGAGTCTGCATAATAATCTCTAATTTATCACTCTATCAGGGATAACTCACTCACCTTACTACTCGCGAGCATGAGACGTGCTGATGTGGGAATCTCAATGGAGGGAAGGGAGAAGGATGCCCTATCAATTCCCATCAACGAACATTCCTGATAGCACAACTTGGCAAAGGTGTACATTCTCTCTCACCTCCTGCACAGCATTTATCCATTCTCCGTCTTTATCTAATGTGCAAATACAAATTCGACCGATAGGAAAGATACTGAATATATAGGATTTCGTGCACAAGTGGAAATGACATGCTTATTTAAATATTACAAGGTTTGTAAAATTATGATGATCACTGTTGAAATCCCCCCCCCCCAGATATCAGCTTCGCGAATATTTTATAGATTGGAATAGGAAAATGACACTACATACGCGATAGACTATGTCTTCCTTCACTCCCCTTCCCAACGAAAGGATCTGTGGAATTAAGATACGCATTCTTTGCGTTTAAGGTTGTTATTTAGAAATAAGTAGAAGTCTTGACTTATCCCTCATAAATGCAATAAGGATAATTTTGAATACTTCAGAAATAGTCACTCATGAGAGATCTCGAACGTACCGCAACCAATTTCTCATGAACATTGACAGTACAAATATTGTTCTCTTGGGAAGAATGAGGGCACAATTAGAGGCAATTAACTGGCGGACCACCTGGACATCTTCCTGAAATTCTCACTTTTTCGCATTTCTTTCTATTCCTTACTTGGATACATTCGAGATTCGCATCCACTTCAATCACTTTTAACTCATCTACCTCACATCCAAGCTCTCGAAGAGACGTCTCACTTTAGCAAAATAAATCTCACAATATGCATTTTGTCAATGATATATAAATACCTCACGGGTTGTACAATAGATCTTCTAGAAATCGATTTAATTCTTTCCACTGGCTTCTTTTCTGCTGGATTCCATCTCCTCGCATTTTCAACATCCTCGTTCATATGGAAGGAAGCATTCGAAGTGGGCATAGATGGACCGGGTTGGTCCTGTTGGGATTCACTTATGTCGATTATCTCATCTGGAAAAAATATAAATTGGACAAAAACAATCTATCGGAAATAATTTCTCACTTGGTTTAAAAACGTTTCCGAAATGTAGCTTAGGCTGTTTCTTTACGGCATTGAATGCATCAATGATAGATGGAGTAGTTCCGTTGTTCTTTCTTTTAGGAGCCATGCACAATGGATCTCAAATACTTTCAGATTTCCGAAATATGGTCCATATTATATGGACGCTCAGTTTTTCACGGTGATATTCTCTCATCACTATGAATCCGTTGGATTATAAAAGGGTTTCCCATTAGGTATGGCCAAATGGATACGGATTAACCATTTCCATTTCCTAGCGACGCATGACGCGCGATCAAACGGATAATCCAAACTATTCGTTTTACTATCCGGATAATCCGTTCTGTTCGGATAATCCAAACCTCTTTAGCGCATCGCGCGCGCGTCGAGGCGGTTTGGATAGTGAATGGATAGTGGATAATCCAAATCACCGCGACGCGCGTGCATTTGCAAATGGATAATCCACTATCCTAACCGTATTGCCATCCCTAGTTCCCATGAAACGAAACCAAGTCTCTCGCAACTACTGTACTGCATGTTGTAAGGAGGTCATGTTCGCATTAAAATAAGATTACTTCGAACTACTCATGTACTGCGATGTTAGTAAAAGAACGAATTTTGTCCCCTCTCCCGTCTCTTCATTTCCCACACTCCACATCGTGCCAAAGAGGGGAGAAAAGCTCATTTGCGTGGCACTCTCCCATTCATTCTCTGATTATCGAGACAAGGGACCGGTCGGAATGACTAGGTTTTTCTAACATTCGCGGGTCCTACCGTTTAATGAGATCTAAATCTAAAATTCGGGCTTGGTCAAGTTGTGGGGGGGGGGGGTTTAGACACCTTTCTGCACAAACGCCATATCTGTAGCTTCACTCCCCTAAGAGGAGTAGTCTCGAAAAAAAAAAGAATTGAGATATGTTTCACCATCGAAATATTATTGTGTCATCTCAAGGCTCCTAATTTAGGTTTATTTTCCATCTACCGCCTCTGTGGATGAAAAACAGCAAGTGAGAGGGGGTTCTCGATAAACAAAATAGCACTGCCACGCAAATGAACCCCTTTCCCCTCTTTGACACGTTGTGCACTCTCGCCGATCAACTGGACGAGAGTGCCTGAAAGGAAAAAAACTGTGACCCGAACTCTAGCGCGCGCAATTAAATACAAAAGTGGTTTACAAGTTGCCCTCAAGCTTGATTCCGACTCGGAAAAAGGATCTCTCTGTTTGTTCTCCACATTCCCTTGGAAGGGGGAGAGGTGGGTCAAGTATCCAAGAAGTGCTCAAAGGACATTACTGAGAAAATCCCATAGCACAAAGGCGGGATGCCAATAAACGTTGAAATAGGTCAAAACTTTTGAATCAGCGGATGAATGCGTAATCTGCAGATTTTTGCATCCGTCTTTAAAGTTACCCAACACCTTTAAAATTATTTGAATTTCCGCGCATGTCTGATCAAGGCAAAATAGTGAGTATGCAAAAATAAGAGACCGGCCTTGATCAGGCATGCGCGGCAATTCAAATACTTTCAAGGGTGTTGGGTAACTTTAAAGAAGCTAATGTAATTTATGTATTGAGTAAAAGGAAAGTGGAGCTAACAATGTACCAAATATTCGTATGACCGTTATTTAGCACGGCTGGGATGCATAGACATTTTAAAGTTTAAACACAGTAATATTAATTTGTGTTTATCTGAAGACTGTTAGTAAATCAATGGATTAAAAATTTTATTTGACTTAGACTTAGGTATTATGAACAGTAGGAATGACAAATTGAAGGAGGATGAATGGCAATGGTCAGTAAGGGACACATGAACAGTGATGACATTCAGGGATTAGTCGACTCCCGAGAAGTATTCCGTATTATCGATTGACTGCAGTAATTTCTTCTTTAGAAGGTTGTAGGATGAATAAGGAGGAAGATCGAGACGATTGAAGCTAAATTCATTTCAATTAAAAATGCGCCTAAATGTAAATTGGATCCCTCAATCAAAACTGCGTCTCTTCATTCCACACACTCTCTCGTGATTGTAGAGTCAGACAAAATGCAGAATGAAGAGATACTCACTCCATAAAACATGTTTTATAAACTACTCATTAATAATTAATCATGGCAATGCTTACCAAGTATGAGCACGAGGCAACTGACTCTCGTTGCCCCATAACTCGATTGTGAACTGCTGAAGTCCAGTCGACCCATACAGATCACGGAATCCACTCATCGGGACACGAGAAGTACCTGATACACTCGAACAATCAACCTTTACCATACCTCCGTCCAACCTGTTACAAATTGCACCAGCTTCGCTCTCATTTCATTCGATAATGAGAGAACAAACTGCCAGAAGTGATGAATTACCTAAATTAACACGATAGCTCACAGTGTAGTGCGAGCCAGAATGCATCCAAATCATCTGTGTGGAAGACGCATTCGACTGAGCCAATATTCTCACTCGCTCGCAAGTCAGATAATTCGAACAGCGCCAATGAAGCATAAGACACTACTTTTAAACCAGAATCGCATATGTATATGTTTTTAAGATAATTCGTTGATCGGAAGCTTCCCATTGTTCAAGCTCCGCTTACAAGATACATAGAAGATACACAAGAAACCTTTGAAATTTTATATTCTCAAGCGTTGTGAGTCGTTCTACATTTCTATGGGAACGGTTTTTTCGAAACAATTTAATAATTCAAAAACTTTTTTAAAGAACCAGTTTAAAATGCAGATTCTATCAGCTTTCTGAAGAATTTGAGTTATTTTCGGCATAAGCACTAGAGTGGCAAGAACAGGGTTTTTAAAAATTGGAAAGTAATTGAGATATGTGTCTTCAGGTAAGTCCCATGTAAATTTAAATTGTTGAAATACCACCACGAAATTTTATAAAAACCCTAAAAATAAACAAAGTAGTGAAAAAAAATTATATTTTGGGAAACATCCAAATTTTAAGTGGATGTCAAAGAACCCGGTCCACGAATTTCTGCAGTCGCAGAAATTTCAAATTTGACGTTCCAAGCTAAGTATATATAAAGCTCGAAATAACATGTTGCAAACGAGAAGCGGAATGCCTTAAATCGGTTTATACTGGACTAAGTTACTATGGTTGTAACTTTGAAGGGCTAGTCACCGGCGACACAATGACTCAGAGAATCGAGCTGGACGTGGGAATGGTGAAATTAGTTCTAACCGGTTTTGGCCATCCTAAAGCACGGCTGAGTGACCCCCGAAGTCTTATTGTGCAGACTTCATTTTGCAGCTTCCTACACCGGGTCGCAATTCGGCATCACTCACTTCAACGGCCGATTTCTCGAAAACGGTGATAGATTGAGCGAAGTTGACCTCTGAGTAACCCCGACTCATTTTTTGAGCTCTATCGATCTATCAAAACCAATTTCTCTGAATCCGATTTTGAACAGTGGTACACTTCAGGGCATTTTCCTCAAAAATGTAGGTGCAGAAGCAGCTCAAATTTTCTAAGTGAATGCAGCTCAGTCAGACCTTTCAAATGAGTGATTTGCCAACAAAATACGGACACGCTGGTGAGAGTTTCGCCCCTTTTACGTATTTCGATAATTTGAAGGAACTCATTCCTCGCCACACCGCGCGTTTTTGAGAGCGCAGAGTGAAATCATCCCATTGTCCCTCACTCCCCCCCCCATTGTTCTCACTCCCTCATTCTCAAGAATCCTCGTGCGGTGTGCGAGGAATGAGTGCCTTCAAATAATCGAAATACGTAAAAGGAGCGAAACTCTCACCAGCGTGCCCGTATTTTGTTGGCAAACCACTCATTTGATAGCTCTCACTGAGCTAGCTGTATTCACTTAGGAAATTTGAGCTGCTTCTGCACCTGCATTTTTGAGAAAAATGCCCTGAAGTGTACCACTGTTCAAAATTAGATTCAGAAAAATTGGTTTTGATAGATCGATAGAGCTCAAAAATGAGTAGGGGTTACTCAGAAGTCAATTTCGCTCAATCTATCACCGTTTTCGAGAAATCGGCCCTTGAAGAGAGTGATACAGAATTGCGACCCGGTGTAAAAACTCCAAAATGAAGTCTGCCCAATAAAACTTCGGGGATCACTCAGGCACGCCTTAGGATGGCCAAAATCGGTTAGAACTCAATTCACGATTTTCCTCCATTCCCATGAATGGCAAATTCAGCTCCATTTTCTCGTGAGAGGCGTGATATGAGCGTGTTTGCCTAACATGGGACTGACCGGAAGACACATATCCCGATCGCCTTCTACTTTTGGTGGTGCGTAGGGACCCCAAAGAGTCTCTCAAAACCGTTTTGCAAAGTTGCTCAATGGACCTAGTAATTAAGATCTGATTTCGCTTTCACTTATCGACTCATTTCTCACGCGACAAGATCAACCGGCTCGGTGGTCGAGTGGCAGTGAGATGAGCCAATAACCCAGAGGTCAGTAGTTCGAGTCCGCACCATGCCCTATTTTTTGTTATTTTCATTTTTGATCTTTGGCCTCTCGATGTTGTTGCTGGTTACGCATGTTCGTGTTTCAATTGAATGACAATCCAGTATATATTGTTTTAATTAAAATGTCTCAAAAATTCACCCGTTGCAAAATTCGTTCCGAAGATAACTCTGGTGGTTGGGGGGGAGATCAATCAAAATACCGACGTTCATGGACGGAATCAAATAGGAGAAGCTAACGGAACCATTCAATCAAATCTTCAAATCGGTTTTTCTTCTTCATTCTTCAACGTTCAGTCTTCCTTCCATTCCTCTGGCCTCATCATCCCCCACGTCCTTCCATGGCTAGGCAGACATCAACTAGTCTCATAGAGGTGGTCAGTGAAGGATACGGACGAAATGAAGATCCATGAAGATTGAAGAAGAAAAACCAATTTGAAGATTTGATTGAATGGTTCCGTTAGCTTCCCCTATTTGATTCCGTCCATGACCGTCGGCATTTTGAATGATTTTCCCCCAACCACCAGAGTTATATTCGGAACGAATTTTGCAACGGGTGAATTTTTGAGACATTTTAATTAAAACAATATATACTGGATTGTCATTCAATTGAAACACGAACATGCGTAACCAGCAACAACATCGAGAGGCCAAAGATCAAAAATGAAAATAACAAAAAAGAGGGCATGGGTGCGGACTCGAACTACTGACCTCTGGGTTATTGGCTCATCTCACTACCACTCGACCACCGAGCCGGTTGATCCTGTCGCGTCAGAAATGAGTCGATAAGTGAAAGCGAAATCAGAAAATGTTAATTATCTTAATTAGTAGGTCCATTGAGCAACTTTGGAAAACGGTTTTGAGACTCTCTCTGGGGTCCCTATGCACCACCAAAAGTAGAAGGTGATCGGGATATGTGTCTTCCGGTCAGTCCCATGTAAGAATCGAGCAGATCCGAATGAATTCGGCACAGCCAAAAAAATGGCGATTTACTAAAAGTTCGTTTTATGGGGTAATCGAATGTGCTGAAAACGATGGGCACACTCGTTTTGCCTCCATAACCTGTTGGCTCCAGACGTCGTCACGTCGAAAACAGTTTTTCGCGTATATCGCCTCTAGCGAGTTACATGGTTGGATTCGCCGTGACGAGTGGATTCAGAATCGCTTTTAGTCAGCCGAAATCTGGAGAAAACGGCAGATCCTCTCCCCTCTCCCTCCCGTTCCTCCCTCTGGCGGTCCTGGCAAGGGGCTCGTAAACTGCCAGAGGGGAAATAGGGTAGGGAGGGGGGAGAGGAAGTGTCGTTTCTCCAGTTTTCTCCAGATTTCGGCAGACTAAAAGCTTTCAATTTTCGGTTTTCCTGGCGCCACAAGGGACGAAAATAGAGATTTGGAATCCACTCGTCCGTCACGGCGAATCCAACCATGTAACTCGCTAAGCACGCTTTGGTCTTAGAGAAAAGTTGAATTTAAAAAAATGTATTTCAATAATTCCTGAAAAATGAAGTATCAGGTTGTGAAAAACGTAATTGTAGATTTTAAATTTTCGATTCTGCAATACCCAGTCTTTGTTTACCGCCTGATTATCATATTGTTACTTGTGCTCGTTGAGTGCTTGGATACCCTTTCTATCGCGCGTAGGTTCAAGCTTATCCAATTGGTATTGCGGCCACAGTATGAAGACAAAGCTACATCGACAAAATGTTTTACTGAGTACGTTTCGGTCTAGCAATCCATGAAAAGCTGGGATAGGGCAAATATTCCGTCACATGCGAAAAGTATGGCATACGGATATTACAATACAACATGTGAACCTGGTCCGCTCCGAATGGCCTGTCGGAAAATACACTCATTTTTTAACTTGACCCTACCGTATATCAACAGAAATACTTATTTTTACCGTGCATCCGTAACTATTGATATAACTATCTCGAATGTAGTGAAACGAAAAGCACTTTCCTTGGTTAACTTAAAATTATATTTAGGTGGGCATATGAGGCCGTTTGCCTAAGAATCGAGCAGATCTGAAGAGTCTTGGCACAGCAAAAATTTTCAATTTTCTGATTTCATGTGATTTGGGGTTCTCAAAGGTGCTGAAGACGATGGGCATATTCATTTCGCACGTGGACGCCCCGTTGGCTCCAGACGACGTTGCGTTGAAATCAGATTTCTTTATAGATCTCGCACACCAATCATGCTAAAATTAGCAGAAAATATTTCCCGGTGCAGAATAAGATGGCGAACACTGCTGTCTAGTTCATTTATCATAATTTCCAAAAATAATTTTTTAATTAAAGTAAAAATACAACTTTGCGCGGAGTAGGAATAGGGCTTGACGAAGTACACAGTTCTGACCGGCTTGGTGAGAGGAGTTCAAATCTAAATTTATAGGCAATTTCCGCATAGACATTTTGAGAAAACATTAATAAAGTGAAGCATTATGACAGTAAAATAGGCGATTCGCCCTCTCGAACGCTGCCTTCCCCTCTGGCAGAGGAGAGACAGCACACGAAATGGAGAGAGTAGAGAGGAGAGAGAGGGAGAAGAAGATGGGAAGAGCGTCAGCAGGTGCATTTTTCGCAGAAATGCTTCACTTTATTAATGTTTTCTCAAAATGTCTATGCGGAAATAGGTTATAAATTTATATTTGACCTCCTCTCACCAAACCGGTCAGAACTATGTACTTCGTCAAGCCCTATTCCTACTCCGCGCAAAGTTGTATTTTTACCTCAATTTAAAAAAATATTTTTGGAAATCATGATAAATGAACTAGACAGCCGTGTTCGCCATCTTATTCTGCACCGGGGAATATTTTCTGCTATTTTTAGCATGATTGGTGTGCGAGATTTATAAAGAAATCTGATTTCAACGCCACGTCGTCTGGAGCCAACGGGGCGTCCACATGCGAAATGAATATGCCCATCGTCTTCAGCACCTTTGATAACCCCAAATCACATGAAATTAGAAAATTGACAATTTTTGCTGTGCCAGCCTCTGATCGATTCTTAGGCAAACGGCCTCATATAATACTTCTGCCAAAACATGTAACATTCATTATCTCGACTATGAAATTGGAACATCGAAATTCGTATTTACAAGTCTTCCATTTTCCAGGGTTGGTGAAAACCCCTAAATTTTGTGGTTAACTGTTAAAGCTACTCTTTATGTATCAGTATACGACTGGGCAAAGTCAGGGGATAGCTCCCTTGTGAGGAAATTTATTCATTCACCGTATACCGAAAGTCGAAAATTTGACAATATTGGCCTGTATTCATCAATAGTGAAAATCTATGTTTTCTACAAGTAGACAAGGGATGGGTTCAAATGTTTCTCTGTGGTATGTAGCACCATAGAGTATCATGGAAGCGCACTTATTTAGAAACCAGTCTGATTGAACTTCGAAGCAGGAAACGTTATCGCTTGAAAAGTGTTTATTAGCTGAGGTATTAATTCAGTGATGTGCAAATCGTGCTATGTTGAGGCAGGAGTGGCGTTAGACCTATTTTTCGAAAGAACTGCATATGTGCTTCTCACTACACTATTTGAAAATGTACAGCCCTTTCCCCCCAGAAAATACGAGACGGGAAATATTTTTATAAAAGAGTGAACATATCACATTTGACAAAACTTGGATTTCCCGGATATCCTAAAAGCATGAAGCGATTGGAATACATAAATATATTGGCCAAGTATACCCCTACTATATGCTATTGAGCCAGCTTGAGACCTTAAATGAAAACGAATTTTAGGCGTGCTCAAACATCATGGTCCAAATCTACAATTACTTTTTTTCACAACCCAATAGATAGCCGTAATCAGCATCGAATTATACCCTAGGATCCTCACTCGCGTAATTTTAGCCCCTTCCGGAGAGGCGATATACGCAAAAAACTGTTTTCGACGTGACGACGTCTGGAGCCAACGAAGGCTCGTTTTCAGCACATCCGACTACCCCAAAACACGAACTATTAGAGAATCGAAATTTTTTTGGCTGTACACGCAAACGCCCTCAAATAAATTGTGCGACCTCCCCTTGTTAGGCAATTGTGCTCGAGAGGCTAATAATTTCCGATAGGCGATAACCACATTATTGTAGGGCCGGGGGGTCGCAAGTTGGGAGGGTCCGGGGGGTCGCAGTAGAGATTCGTCAGGGTGACGACCCCCCCCCCCCCCCCCCTGTCGCCAACGGGGTCGCAAAGCAAACCCCGTTCCGGAGGGTTGCAAAGCAAACCCCGTTCCGGAGGGTCGCAAAGTAAAAATTAACCGGGGGTTCGCAAATTTTTTTTTCGTCATATTCTCTAGCCCACCACTGGGTCTATTCCAAAAGCGTTTCATTTCCAACAAGAGAACTCTAGTAGTGACTTATTTTTTTGCTTTGTTCGAATTATCTCACTCTACATAGCAGCTTAACTCTCTTCGGAGCGAGTGAGAATGAATCGGCACTCAAATGTGTCCGCCACACAATGTGCTAGTTGGACTCACAATGTGGTTGGGATTGTATCCCCCCTTGTATAGAGTCTGTGCCCTCCAGTCTGATACATCGATTACCTCAAAGGAGTTACTCAACGTATTCAATGTTGAATGGATATAATCCATTTAGGCGCGTCGCATCGCGCGCTGTCCAATGGATTATCCAAACTATCCGCTATCTTTTTAGATAATCCATTGCGATGTGGATTATTATCCAAACCTCTTTTAGTGCATCGCGGCGGTTTGGATAGTGCATTTGATAATGGATACTCCATTAACCGAACCTAACAAAAAAACCAAATCCATATCACGTCTCTCACGAGAGAATCGGGACAAAATGATCATACCGTTGTACATTCATAAAAGTCAATTTTGCGTTTTTTTTAGCAATTTTAGTGGTAATCTATGATTCTGAATCCGATTCCGGGTCGATTGGCTGCCTATCTCGATCTGCGACTGCATCAGCTTGCTGCAAAGGATGTTCAGATTTTGACATTGACACTTCAGACCTTCGGAAAGTACCTTAAAAGTGCATAAATTAGGATGAAATTTGGCATGCAGGCATAAATTGTTATCAATTAAGAGGCCGGATCTGAAAAGAGACACCACTGCCCGGACATTGCGCCAAGAATTTCGATTCAGGCTATGGTACTCATAGGACCTAGAGTACTTAGGGTGTTAATTTGAAATTTAACATGAATACCGCCTGTGTTGCGCAAAGCGGTTTGCGCAAAGCAAATGATGAATTTTCATATTTTCTCAGCCGATCAAGCTAAAATCAAAATTCATTTTGCGTTATACTAGAGTACCCCAAACTGAGTTGGGGCACCATCGACATCGAATTCGGGTCGATTCTCAAAATGACATTTTGATTGAATTTTTCATTTTTTCCGAATTTTTTTCAGGTTACAGGAATTTCCACCTATAATTTCCTGGACCAGGGTGCAGCACACTTACTACCCCTTCATATCAAATTGTCACTTTGACGATAAGGCCTTTAACATGCCTCGAAAAAATGAGTTGAAGGTCAGATGGCCCACCATCGACCGGGAGGGTGACAAAACGTGAACCGACAAAACGTAAACAATTCGCAGCTCCCTCGGGATTCGAAGCGGGGGCTTGGCAGTTGTTGCATTGTTATCAGTATGCCCTACACTATACCACCTTGATTAGATAGTCTAACTATGTGAACTTGCTTTTCACTCACTACCAACGTATGGGTTCATGGTCCAAAATTTGGAATTTCAATGAAAAATCATGGGTAGATAAATCCAAAGTACAGTAATCAATCGATATTCTAGTACCCCTGAAAGTACTCTAACCCGGCAAAATGGGCATCGATTGGTTACGGCATTTTGAGTTTATCTACCCATGATTTTTCATTGAAATTCCAAATTTTGGACCATGAACCCCTTGTTGTTTGTGAGTGAAACTCAAGTTCATATAGTTAGACTATCTAATCAGGGTGGTATAGTGTAGGTCATACTAATAACAATGCAACAACTGCCAAGCCCCCGCTTCGAATCCCGAGGGAGCTGCGAATTTTAACGTTTTGTCGGTTCACGTTTTGTCACCTCCCCCATCGACCAGGGGGTCATGGTCCAGATATGAGAAATTGAGAGGTAGGTCATGAACAGATAAACACAAAGTACCGTACCCAATCGATACTACGGAACCTTAGTAGTAACTGTAATACAGTTCCATCGGTCAGATGCAGTTCCTTGGGTCAAATATTATTCCAAAATTTCCGAACAATGACATATTGTTAGGTAAATAATGAGCCAACCAATATTGGTTTACTAAATATACAGTACACGTTCAGTATTACAGAACCCAGTAACTAATGTAACACGGTACCGGGTGTGTACTGGTTAAAATAAAACAAATCCCAGGTTGCTAGGCTAACTCCCAAGCGAACGGCATTCATTTGTGCGATAACTCGTCATGTGATTATTCGTCGTCAATTTTTTTCGATATGTTAAAGCACGAATTGTAACTACGACAGTATATCATGACCGGGATGTTTGTGTGCTACAATGTGGTACAGGAAATTATAGGCGGAAATTCCTGCAAAAGAAAATTTCGGGGCAAAGCTCGCTGTGAAAAGTTGATCAATAGACGAAAAGTCATGAAAAGTGGACTAGGTATGCATCTTATAAAACGAAGTCACCGAAGTCATAGGAGTAAATACTACACTACCTAATAGTATTTCAGTCAATATGAGTTCATCCAGACGAGAAAACAATTTTGGAACTGGAAACCAACCGAATTGACAGCGACCACATGACCTTCAACTCAATTTTTCGAGGCATGTTAAAGACCTAATCGTCAAAGTGACAATTTGATATGAAGGGGCAGTAAGTGTGCTGCACCCTGGTCCGGGAAATTATAGGCGGAAATTCCCGTAACCTGAAAAAAATTCGGAAAAAATGAAAAATTCTATCAAAATGCCATTTGGAGAATCGACCCGAATTCGATGTCGATGGTGCCCCAACTCAGTTTGGAGTAGTCTAGTATAACGCAAAAGGAATTTTGAGTCTAGCTTGATCGGCTGAGAAAATATGAAAATTCACTGAGCTATTTTGTGGTAGGTCAGAATGGGAAGGCTGAGTAGTTTTTGTTGGATACCTTTGTTAGTTCGAAACATAAACATTCCAAATGCATCATTTAGAGAATTAAATTCTGCGTATCCATGATTTTTTTTTGCAGATTTTTGCCATTTGGTCTTGTATGGGTTTGAACTCAAAAACTGCGAAATTGCGCGTGAAACGCCTTGCGGCGCTGCGCGCAGTGTGTAAGTCGTTACGCTCTAGAAGCAGATGTCGAGGGTTCGAATCCTCATGATTGCAAACATGTTTTGGTTGTCCTAATATACTATTTCTGAAATATTGACATGATTTAAGGCTTCTTGTGAGCTCTCCATACGAAGAGTTTCGGCAAATACTCCCAAAATATTTCACGGGTTAACAATGAACGAATAAACATAGTGAAATATATAGTGTATATAACAATCTAATGATGGCAAAACATGTTTGATTTCAACAGTTACTCATATCATCTCATAATATCGCATGATAAAGAATTATTATTTCATTCCGATTAGAACCCTCGACATCTGGTTCTAGAGCGTAACGTCTTACACACTCTGCGCGCAGCGCCGTAAGGCGTTAACGCGTAATTTCGCTGTTTTTGGGTTCAAAACCATACAAGACCACATGGCAAAAATCTGAACAAAAATCATGGAGATACAAAATTGAATTCTCTAGACGATGGAATGTTCATGTTTCGAAATAATACAGTTATTCAACAAAAACTGCTCAGCACTAAAATTTTGACCTACCTCAAAATGGCTCAGAGAAGTCATAATTTATCGCAACTGATGCCTGTATGCCAAATTTCATCCTAATTTATGCACTTTTAAGGTACTTTCCGAAGGTCTGAAGTGTCAATGTCAAAATCTGAACATTCTTTGCAGCAAGCTGATGCAGTCGCAGATCGAGATAAGCAGCCAATCGACCCGGAATCGGATTCAGAATCATAGATTACCCCTACAGCTGCCAAAAACGCAAAATCGACGTTTAGGAATGTACCAGGGTTGTCCCGGTTCTCTCGTGAGAGGCGTGATATGCGCTCTTTTTACCATAACAATTAGAGTTCGTAATTCGGATCACCGTCTCTTCATTTCCCACACTCTCTCGCCACTCAACCGGTCTAGGCCCTAGACCCTAGTCTAGGGAGTGTGGGAAATGAAGAGACGGCGACCCGAATTACGATCACTAGTAACAATATAGATTTCCGGCCGGAGAAAATCGAAAATAAAGGTAAATAAAAGCAAAGATATCATAAAAGATGAAGGCCTGTA
This sequence comes from Pristionchus mayeri, assembly GCA_036245805.1. Lineage (NCBI taxonomy): Eukaryota > Metazoa > Nematoda > Chromadorea > Rhabditida > Neodiplogasteridae > Pristionchus > Pristionchus mayeri. The sequence goes on along the minus strand of BTRK01000005.1, from coordinate 21,262,857 downwards.
CTAGGGGTAGCTATTCGGGGCACTATTGCGATATCGCAATCCTCCCTTTCTCAAATTTCACAATATGCGAGGGGAATTGCGATATCGCGAGTCTGCTCCGAATACCCACATATTCTCTTTTCACCCCCCCCCCCCCCAGCCCCCAAGCACACATCTCTACTCCCTCCCCACTTCTCCCCCGTTAGAGATCTACGGATGCTGGTTCTCGGAGCAGAGTCTACCTGGTCTACCCGAGTGCCTCCTCCTCGGTTCCCCCCTCATATACTGATAAGACGAAGACAGATGAGACCAGTTGACTAGATCTTCGTTTATTTTCTCTCTCGCTTCTTTTTGTACTTCCTTCTCTCTCCCTATTCGATCACTTTGAATCCTCAGTGTGAGGAGTCAAATTATTCTGTACGACACACATAATATAATATTCGTATCTCGTTGCGCCTTGTGCGTAGATAAAATATATAATAGCCACCCCTAGTCTGCACCAACCGCCGCATCCATCGGAATCAATTCATTTAGCAAATTATTTTTTTATATTCGTCGAGCAGATGCGTATCAAAGTTCTACTGACGCTCGGCGGTTTCTCTCATCCACTACTACATAGATTGTGATGTTTTCGCCAGTGCCAAAAATGATAAGATTCTCTTCCGTGGTGTGCTGACTCATCCATTTGATACCTGTAGTCCACACATGAGTAGTTCCAATTGGGCGGGATCGAATACTCTCAAGAGATGAGAGGGAACCACTTCGAATATGCCCGCAACCATCCTCTACAAGTAACAATAGTGATAAGACAGTTCGGAAATTCCAACTCAGGAAAGGGGCAATTTGCAAGTTTTGGAAAAAGTTCAAGCAGTGCGCTTTCCAAGCTACTATCGCCTAATTAACATTTTTGGTTTCATTTTCAAATATAATGTTATTGAAACAGAAGTATCTGATAACAATAAGGATATTTCTAGAAAGTGAAGATTAACTTTTTTCAAACTAGAATTTTTAAGTGTAATGTTTCCGAAATGTCCTATGTGAGTTTGAATTTCCGACGTGTCTTATCACCAGAGCATTCCCTGTCAATATTAATGGGAAAAGACTAAGGACTAAATTGAGTGAAAGGAATGGATGAGTAGTACCCCTAGCTGTGGTTGGATTCTCTTGGTGAACTTCCATTCGATGAGTGCCTCCATGTACTTCTCTTTGTTCCCATTCGTCACTTCAGTCTCTCTTCCATTCTCAATCAGTTCCATCGTCTCTCCCTTCTCTCCGAATCTCCCTTCGTCTTCCACGGCAAACACCAATTCGAGATCGGATGCATCCTTGTCCCTCAAATGGACAATTGAAGCAAGTCAATTCTCCCCTTCTACTACACCCAAACTAATTCAATTCCAAGTGATTATGCGAACAATGGATACCGGTAAAGTATACAATTGCTAAATGTTCGCATACAGTCAGAGAGCGTGGTGGTCGGAGCCGCTACTCGGCCATTCACGCTGTGGTTTTTTTCCGCACGCGTTTGCCATGTAGCCAAGCAATGCCAAGCAAACTGTCAACTGATCGTGAAATTTATATCGCACTGAATAACGCAATGTTTGGCATTGCAACAAACATTTGGCTACAACAATTTACTGTAGCTGTTTCTCGTGCTGTGCCTCACGCGGGGTCAAGGCACAGCTCGACAAACAGCTACATTATCATTTTAACGTTCCGTTCCGTTCTGCTGATTCCCACGTGCACCAGTGCAAAACAACTTGCTACGCATTCTATTCTAACAGTACTGTATTTTTTATAAAAAAATACGTGCACTGCGGATAGTGTAAAATGCCAATTGCCCAAATCGCTATGCTTGAAAAAAATCGATTTTTGGCAATAGTGGAAACGCACATTTTACCCTGCATTATTTTTCATAAACTACCGTACTCATTCTCAGCTATTGACTATTATTGATTTTTTTAAACAACAAGACTCCTAGAGTGTCAGCAATGGCGACGCGGATAGCGATTACCAGAAGTGGTGAAATTGTGTTTGGAGCGTTACAATTGTTGTAACCATTGTTGCAATACCAAACATTGCGTTAATCATAGCAGAATTTTCATTCACATGGGTTCTGCTCATTTCAAATCCGTTGCCAAAATCTGACAAATATGCCATTGAAAAAAATCAATAACTCCTTTTAGTGTAAAAGGATCCCCCCCCCCCCGTGTGTCGCCGGTGGCGTTGAAAAGTATTCCGAACAGGTTTACCTCAAATAGCACAGCGAGTTGTATAATCCAGGATCTACCGATTCCAGATCTGGAATTTACAGCCATATTCAAAATAAGCGGCTGTTCCTCCCGCTCTCGAGGCTCTCTCCTTCGCCTCTCTCTCTCTTCCCTTCTACGACACAAATCGGATGATCGAATGGGAGGGTGACAACTGGGCAACAGCGACGCGCAAATCGACGTAGCTCCCTTCAATCTGGTTCTAGAGTCTAGGAAGATACATCATTCGAAGCAAAGCAAGCAAGCACTATCGAATGAGAATGACTGGAAATGTATTCGTGAACAAATTTTAAAATCACCGGAGAGATAAAACCTCAAGAGCGATCGGTTGGTATTGGTATTATAGCACAGATGAACTTTTTTCTAACAAGGGAGATGCGCGGATTCGCAACCATTCCAGCAAACAGCTGTGGTGTAGTGGTGAATGGATTAGAACGAAGAGCGTGGGGTTGAGGGTTCGAATCCGGCTATGCTCATCTTGTTTGCTCATTTTTCGGAAACTTTTTGAAGTCCTGACTGTCTTTTGAACTACAGCCTACACATTATTTTAATCTTCGGATGCATACATTGAATAACACTATCGCGATCAGAAATACATCGGCGTATGCATGAGTTTATATCATCGCTCTTGTACTGCAGTTATTCATTGTGTACATCCGAAGATCAAAATAATGTGTAGGCTGTAGTTCAAAAGACAGTCAGGACTTCAAAAAGTTTCCGAAAAATGAGCAAAGCAAAATGAGCATAGCTGGATTCGAACCCTCAACCCCACGCTCTTCGTTCTAATCCATTCACCACTACACCATAGCTGTTTGTTGGGAAGATTGCGCGAAAGCGCTCATGTGTCGAGGGAAAAATTCGCGAACGAAATTATCGATTTTTTTTCTTGCCCTGAGGCTCGTCAGCACTTTTCAAAGATGCTAAAGTTCTTAGAATTTTATGAGCTTTCGAACCATGTATATCTCGTTCCGAGAGTCCATTTCGAATCCGCGCATCTCCCTTGTAAGCTCTATCTGATGGTTGAAGCGAATTGCGAGCCGTTGCCCAGTTGTCATGCCCCCACCCCCCCCCCCCCCCATCGACTCCCTCGTACCATTAATTTAAAAAAAAACTATTCTTATAGATAAGCTCTCATTTTATTCAAAGTAATAGGGTGTCCCATAAGTTCTTACACTTTTTTTTGTTCAGAGGAACTTTAAATCGGCCGTATTAATTGTACATCCCAAATATTAATACTATTGAATAGAACAACCATTACACAATCACGCAATTCATGGAATTTGTAGCAGCTGCTCCCACATGTTTTTAAGAAACGTTTATATAAAGGGTACTGTAGTGGCAAATCGACACTTTTTCCTCAACATGTTTTTCTTTCTTTACGGCTTCTTTTTAATGCAATCTTATTTATTTCTTCTAGGTTTTGTAGTGCATGAATAGCTTAATATTAATTCTAAATCTGGAAGGAATCTGCCTACTGATGTTGATGCAACAATAAAAAACAAAAAAATCTTTTAAAAAAACTGAACCATTTTTTTCCACCTTGCCGATGACATTTCATGATCAAACAAATAATTGATATTAAATTTCCCTCTAAGCTCTTCAAATCTTATTTGCACAGCGTAATTTGGAGTACCACTGAATATCTCCATTTAGTGCATATCCAAATTAGGGTTCGATTTGATCGCACAGAGAAAGAACCTAGCTGTCCCGTGTGAGTGTGGGCAGTAGTGAACGCTAGCACTCATAAAATACAAATCAATGTCATAAGTTAAGTACACGGAAAGGATTGTAGGATCGTATATTTTCAGACTAGTTAGTGGCACCAAACCTTTGCGCTCCTTCGTAGGAAAAATAAATTTCGATGGGTCAAAAAAGTACCCGTTACATAAAAATTAGCTTAACAGAGATGTGAGCAGCTGATGTTAATTCAATGGATAGTGGGATTGTGTAATGATTGCTCTATTAAATAATATTAACATTTGGGAAGTACAATGAATACGGCCGATTTTACGTTCCTCAGAAAAAAAAATGTAAGAACTTATGGGACACCCTAATAATACATACCTTCGATAGATATTTTCTGCCCCAAGATCTGTTTGTAGATTGGACGAATGAAGAACACTGGATTGAACAAGAATATACGTACTATCTATTTCTCATCACTCTCACCATCGAGTAATTTTCCATGATATAGAGCCATCCCGATGATTCTGCCTATGAAGTGGAAATACTCCAGATGCTCAGGATTAGCCAATCCAGAGTTGGCGGAGATAGAGAGAGTGTACGTGTCACTGAATGGATCGAGAAGAGATAAAGATCATGCTAGAAGCTCACAATGAAGAGTACTCGAATAGTCCATAGTATGGATTGAAGAGTTGTTTGGATAGGAGGAAGCACCACTCTCTACTCACTCCTCCATAGTCGAGGGCTCGCTCTCCCACCAATTCGATCCACAATTTACATCTACACCAAATGATGAACATCTCTTCATAACTATCAAAACAGCTCACCTCAACTCATTGGGGGTTTTGGCCATAACTTGAGTGAATGAATCTTCTAGAATAGTCTGTCGATGGAGAGTCAAAGTGCACTTCATATTCCACACACAACGAGGCAATTTATGGCGGAAGTAGTCTACCTGTCACGAACAATATTACTTTCACAAATTAAGCCCTTAAAGTTATTCGACATTCCTCGAACTCTCTCATATTCCTCACCTTTCTCTTGAAAGTTCCATTCTGCACATCGAATCCTCTCTTCTGGTATTCAATATCCGAGAAACGAGGATCTTCCCATGTCGTCACTTTCATCTTATGATTAACGAAGAAAACCGAAAAAAAGTAATCGTAAAACAAAAAAGTAAGCAAAACGTAATTTTTGCGTAAATATGTTCTTGCCTTTCCGTCACTGCTCAATCGTTGCTCCCATCCTTCGGGAAGGACTCTATTCTCCGATCCTCCAATCATCAATCTAGGATCATCCCACGTCGTTTTCTTATCATTATGATTAATGAAAAAATTTCTTCCATTAGGTGCCACCTAAAATATATGAAATGATTAATGAAATAAATAGGTTGAAAATAAGTGTGACTTGACATACTTGCATCTCCCATCCCCCAGGAAGGTCGTCTTCCGCCCCCCTCGTCCCTCCATCTCCCTCGAAGAGACGACTCATCCCTTGATCGATCTCCTACAAATGCCTCTCTCCTCTCCTCTACTCCCACTCTCCCCTCACATCCACTTCTTCGTTCACTTCATTCCTCTCCACTGTATTCTCCACTACTCTCGCTCGTTCTTCGTAGTACTCTCTGTCGTCAGTATTCTCAATCTTCCCCTTCCCCTTCCACCCCGCACCTCCTTGCATTATCATCTCTTCCATTTCTTCTACTATCTTCATCTGGTCGACCCCATTGGGTCCTTCGAGTCACGTGGTCTATTGAAGACAACACATCAAAAATATAGTATGGCAGTATAGAAGAAATTAAAACGAGGGACAACAACCGACCTACGAAGTAGAGACGACCATTCGTGTCTCTCCTCGATTCCCATCCTCAAAAAATTCCAAAATAAGATAAATATTTAAAAATAATAAATTATTAAAATAATATGATATCAAATTAATTACTTAATAATAAGTATTACGAGAGAACACTGACCATCTGGGAGATTTCCTTCATTGTTTTCCATCATTTCTACGGTATTATGAAAACCGAAAGATATGATTATGGAAGATCCTGACCTAAAATTAAACGACCGATCGGATGAGATAAAAATGTAATCAATGATGTATGAAATGAAGATGAAATTACGATCTAGTCGATCAGAATAAATAAAAATTGGTTTTGAAGAAATCTCACATTGAATCAATCGGTAGGCGCACGATTTTTCCCACTCCATTCGATATAACTTCACCTACATTTACTGACACTGATCCCAATTCCCGATCCCGTCTCTCAAAGTTAACCATAAAATTAATTAGTACAATGGAGTAGATATTTACTCACGATCTTATGCTCATCAAAGATAGTCAATACCAGCAACTCGTTCCCACTGACTACCCATTTCCATTCTAAAGATCTCCATTCCGGATTCCGAGTCTGCAATAAATAATTTATCTTATCACTCCAATGCTAAATATCTTACTCTTTTCCTCGTAGGAAGAAAATGCTCTTTATCGACGTTTCCATTATCATTCAGCAACCGAATCCTCGATCATCTATCATATTCCAATTTACTGTATAGCTCACTAACCGTATAAATGGATTACAAGCTCCTTTGAAAATGAATTCCTGCTTAGTTATATCTTTTACAGCGATCGCTTGAATACGGATAACTTTGCCCTCATCTCGAGCATTTTCTGCATCCATCTATAGGCCCAACATACACTGTAATCATTTTATCTAACCTTAATATACCCACTGATCTTCACTCGTTCATATTTCCAAATACGGAAACTGGCAGGAACAGTTCAGGAACAATATAAATAATTACCAGAAAATGTTTAGTTCTTTATACACAACAACTTAGTGTATATTTACAAAATCGATAAATCTAAGAAACATATTTAGACTGACCGGTAAGGTGGAGAATGAGATAGAGGGAGAAAGAAAAGAAGTCAGATACTTTAAACAATATGAACAATGAATTGGGTGCGAGAATGACTGAGATGAGGTTTACTGTCTAATGTTGCATTCTAATTTTAGAAGATACTTGATAAGAGTGACACATAGCTTCATCAAGGATTGAGTAGAAGAGATACGAATGAAGTACAACGCAAATTATTATCAAAAGGCTTTACCTACACTCACTAAAGTAATAACCACACCGAATATATTAATGAAGTATATGAGTACTCGTTATAACTGACTGGTATGGGATTGGAGATGGGAGAAACTACCCGAATTTCTGAGACGGAAACACGACAAGATCAGGGGCTCAATATATTAGTAGATAGAGGGTGGCGTTCCTCCTCAATCAGAATCAGAATCAACGATGTACACCGATGGCTTCTTCTTCTTTTTCGTATCCTCCTGCTAAAGAAATCAATAATATTACAGTACTACTATTGAAAATACAGTCTCTACTCTTCTCACTCCCCCTTCCCTCCATTTAACGTACCTCTATAGGAGTAGCTTCTCTTTTGGTTCCTCTCACTGATCCTGTTCGATTTCCCCTGAGTGATCTACTCGAATTTTTCTGTTCGTCCAGCATTTCGACGAAAGAATAGAATTTCTCAAACTTGGAATAGAGAATGGAGGATTTCTCTGACTTCCTTGTCCATTGTACCGTTTCCTGTAGAAGAAGAGTCTCATCCGGACACTAACCAATGCAACTTCTAGTGTTTCAAGAGAATTACAAAACCGTGCAATTTAGAGTATTTAGTGGAATTTAGGATCTTCGGTCGTCATATTTTGTATGTGTTCTTTGATATTAAAGTTACCCAACACCCTTAAAAAAGGGCCTATATTATTATTCCTGAAACTGATAGACATAAAAGAGACTAGTAGAAATGAAATACTAATAAAATCAGAAAATCAATAATTAGTCGCAGAATCGACCTCAAAACATGTGCGGTGGAACCCTGATCAAGACCGATTTTCCCGAGAGGTTTGAAACGCGAATATTTTGTGTGCGGTAATTAGCGTTCACAAGCCCGGTTCTATACCAAATCCATCCTCGCTTCTCCCCCGGTTGTAGAAATATATATTTCAACAGCAAAAACTTCAATAGTAAGCCCAAATAATCGATTAAACAATACTTTTTTTTAACCGCGCGTAAATCCGTTAGCGTTAATTTAAAACGCTGTCTCCGTAAGAACGTCAGATTCCGAAGCGGAAATGACACAATCCTTAAAAGGCATCTCCTGAAGCTCAAACTTTATGGTTGGAGTGCCTATGGGTGAGATACACTTCAGCCAAAAAATTGGACCCAAAAGTTGATCTTTGAACTTTGGTATCCGAAAATTTCAAAATGTTTTGAGCCCTGCGTGTTATACATCATTCGAAAGAGCATGAAAAGTTATGTCAGAATCCAAGTTTTCGAGAGCGTGGGACTCATGGTGCTTATGAGACATCAGAAAAACTGAAAAATCTGCATAATTTCAATTTTCAAAAAAATAAAGCACCACTTTCCAACTAATTCCCCATCGTGGAAATGAGATATATGGTGTAAACTTTTATGAAGAATTCAACAAAAAATATGCCGTAGATGAAGTCGGTGCCAGGAATACAGTTTTCGACCAAAAACTAGCACGCAATCGTGGACTCAGGTTCGATTCCGCCCGATGGCATGAACTTTTGCCAATTTTTTCTCGCCTTTTTAGCCTTCTTTTCAACATGTATGAACTATTTTTGCTGTTTCATGTTGTATTCGAGTGTTTCTGTTATTTAAATGTTACAATTGTCTTTATAATTTGTTGACGAAATAAATATCACGCCTCTCATGAGAGAATCGACCTGAGTCAGGGAATGGAGAGAAACTCGTGAAATGAGTTCTCGCCGGTTTTGGGCATCCTGGGGCATGCCTAACCACCTCCCAATGTCTTTTGTGCAGACTTCATTTTAGAGCTTCCTACACCGGGCCGCAATTCTTTTCGCATCACTCACTTCTTTTCGTTACCGGACGAGAACAAAAAAATTTCGAACGCACAACGAAAGAATGATGTAAAAGGCGCGCAAAAAGTGCAAGGCGCAAAGCTGGTAATAAAGGCGCGGAGCTCGTGTCCTCGTTTCTGGACTCCAATTATCGATGGACTTCAAGCTTATTTTATTGGATTATTATATGAGAGACTATCTGAGAGGATTCACATACATCCGTACAGCAAAAAATAGATTTCTGGTTATAATAGGTGCCTAGGGTCAACTTTTCACGTAGATTTCGAAAATCGACCGTAGGAAGCCGCATCTCCGACCCCTCATTCCGTGTGGTGCACCCCAATGGTGAGGTCGGTTTTTGTATCTTTTGAACGGCTCATCCAATCTTCATACAGGTATAGTAATTCTGAAAGAACTCGACGAGATAAGCATTTTTTCCGTTGGAATTGAAGGACTAGCTCACCAGGATAAAAGGTTACAGTCATTTGAAATCTCAAAATTGCCATGGGAAAAATCCTCCCAAAAACAAAAATGGGAAAAATGCTCCCAAAATTCCAAAAATTGGAGAATTTGTGGTCGAAAAATTGATATCTCAGAATTTCACGAGATATAGATTTTCTGGCCTATTTTCACTCGTATAATCAGAATTTCCGCACCAAAGTTCACAAGAACTTCATCTGAAAAAGTTTTTCCCAAAAAATCGATTTTTTTCGATAGAAATCATCCAAATCCGAAGTCTTCGATCTATCATTTGACTGAATGCCAGAACATTTTTTTCCTTCAATTTTGGTACTCTAGGGTACTTTTGCATGAGGAATCTAATGAAAGTATTTATTGTTCCCCCTTTCTTAGAAAATTTTTCATGATGGCAATTTTGAAATTTCAAATGACTGTAACTTTTTATCCTGGTGAGCTAGTCCTTCACTTCCAACGGAAAAAATGCTTATCTCGTCGAGTTCTTTCAGAATTACTATACCTGTATGAAGATTGGATGAGCCGTTCAAAAGATACAAAAACCGACCTCACCATTGGGGTGCACCACACGGAATGAGGGGTCGGAGATGCGGCTTCCTAAGGTCGATTTTCGAAATCTACGTGAAAAGTTGACCATAGGCACCTATTATAACCAGAAATCTATTTTTTTGCTGTACGGGTCATGGGTGAAATTGCTCGATTCTCTCAGATAGTCTCTCATATGAAGATTATTCTACTTCGGCCGATTAGGCATGCATTCTGGGCCGCTTTCATAACTTATTCCGTCGGAAAAATGGGCGGAGTCAGAGGCACCAGAAATTCGTGTTTGAATTTGTTTTTTTCTCAGAACAATCATTTGGGCCTGATGCATCCAGGTCACGCCCTGGGTTAATTATCGATTTTTTTTGTTTGTCCTATCCCTGCTAATTAAGCCATCATCTATCCGTTTCTGAATTAATAATAGGGGAGTCGATTTCGTCCTCGTCCGGTAACTTTAAGGTTAATAATATCACTCACTCTAGACTATGACAACATAACACGCCGTATCTCTAAGAAGCAGACAATGTTTGGCATTCTCTACACGATTCGCTATATGTCATCTTCATAACGAAACGTTTTCATTCTTTTCGTGGCCAGATTTAGGATTAAATCTTTAAAAAATGATTAAGCCATTTTGTAGGGATGTAACTAGTACTGTCTAAAGGTCACAAAACAAATGTTGTGCAAATCGAAAAAAAATTGTGTTTGAATGTTTTCATCGGATTCATATTGTTCTATGCGCAGTCGAAGGAAAGGACATATTTCGGCATATGCCGGATTTTTCCGCATATTTTTTTTGAAATGAATAGGATATTGTCCTCTAGGGGTATCATCAGATTCGTCTTCACGAGAGACATCTTTTAAACGCATCTTCAATAATTAAAAACGATTTCTATAAAAATTTATGCAGCATGTTGACATCAAAATCCGGCACATGCAGTACAGCCCTGATACCTATAGGCCAAATTGCAGCTCGATTGAAACATTTTGAACCTATTTTTAGAATCCCCAAACTGAGCATCTCAAAGCTTTGCAGGAAGTCGCTAATTTAGATGGGTCGTCTCTCGGTCCAGAATCGGATTCAGAAGTGTAGATTACCCATAGTCATGAGAAATTCTCAAATTCGAATTTTACGATTGCGCCACGATATGGCCGATTTGTCCTGATTATCTCACGAGAGTCCTGATATGCAAAATGAGGCAGACCATCGTCATCAGCGTCCACAACAACACCCAAAGACGATGTTTTCGAAAAAAATCGGTGTTCCAATGTTTGCCCGAGTCTTAAATGTACGGCGTCATAAGATGTTTATGCCGTTCAGACCCCCCCCCCCCCCAATACGTACTCTGAAGGAAGGAGTAGTCAGCAGTTGTTCGGTCATTCTCTTCTCTTTCACTAGACAACGACTTGACAATTCCGTGAGGTGGAAGAAGATCTACAACAAATTGATTCAAACGTACTGCTTCTCAATACTATTAACGCATACATATCGTATTTTATTTCAACCTTAGCCACTTACATGTTCCATACTCAGCTTATTTGGTGAATTCTTAGACTTGGAGCTTTTGGGATTAACTGAGGATACGAGGATCTCTCCCGATGACATCTGCAATTCAGTCTCTTCCTTTGTTTAGTGGAGATATTCACCTGCTTCTTCATTAGACTCGCCAGTATCTCAGCTGTCTTCGAACAGCACTCTTCGTCCTCGATCATCAACTGCAACTTATCCCCCCTCTCCCCCGTCTCCACCCCCCCCCCCCCTCTACTCTTCCCTTCTCACCTTTATCGCACTGGTCGTGAAATGGTCTAGATTGTTGAGTGGCCGACTCATAATAGCTCTTACGAGAGAAGTATTCGGTTCGTGTCTCTTCAAGAGTATCAATAACTGTGCAGCAGCCACAGAATTCTTGATAGAGTTGATCTTGGTGTAGAGGGGGTAGAACCACTCTGCATTTACTCCATCCGCATTGACTGAAAGAGAGGAGTCGACGTGCAAGTGCAAGAGGAGAGGGGAGGGGGAGGGGGAGGGGAGGACACACTCAATTGCCAGAACATCATCTCCGCCACTCCTTCCCACTCGAGCGAATCGTATACAATGGGATTGAAGGAGTCCTTCCGGAAGAGAACGATGTCTTCCCGATACACCTCAAATCTCCCTTCATCTAACTCATCTCAAGGGGACTCACTGCTCCCAGGAATTGGCAGAGAATGTCATTGTCTGCGAAGTGGCAGAAGGTACGGAAGAGACCAATGCAGCCAGAAGCTACGATGGAGAAGGAACTGAAGACGAAGGGCAGACAGAAGGAGAAGAGACGACGGTCGTCTTTCGCCATCAACTGAAGGGGCAGAGAGAAGGGGAGGGGAGGGGAGGGGAGACTCACCTCCAGATCCTCAGTCAATCTAGCATCCAGAGTACTGTCGAAGTGGACAGCGACATTCTCGTACGAGGCCACGGGCAGATTCGAATCCTCTGAATACACCTACAATTGAGAGTATTTAGAATAGAGGTATATGCAGCAAGAGAAGAGATGCAATCTGGATCTGCCCTGTGCTTGCTCACCTTGAGGAAGAAGAGTAGGAGATAGGTGACTGCCTTGTCCTTCTCTCGCATGCACGAGATGATCGATTCAATGGCAGTGCGACTCTCAGAGACGGACAGCGATCGGAAGACCTGCACTCAATGCAATCCCGAATATTTCAAGTCTCTTTCTTTTCCAAATATATTTTACGGGCATTTTAAAGTTACATCTGCAATTTGGATCGCTGTGACACACGCGAGTACCGTAGTTTTTAGCCATTCTACCCATTCTTGCCGTAATAAGTTTTTTTGAAATGTGATACCGAATTCAGACATGTGAGACACTGTATTTGTACAGAGCAGCTGAGTATTTTTTTCTTAAGCATTGTTGCGTTGATGCGGCCCCGGGGTCACTTTTAGGCTGGCAAACCCACGGCACCGCTCCTCCGCATCGAAATTTTCCCAACGGTTGCGCTTTTTTACTTACAGTAATTTTCCAAACGAGACATCAGACCATTTTTTCTGCAAGCGCCCGGCCATGTGGGAACGTTTCGTTATCATTTTATTGTCTTCTCAAGCAACAAAATATGGTACTTTTTGGTATTACTAGTCCGGCTGCCCCCCGCCTTCGGCGGGGGCCCCGTCTTAGCAGAGTATCTAGGTTTCGCAATCACTCGTTTCGCAACTTGTTGACGCGCGATCTCTCTCTCCTCATTTCGCAACTGTTTCGCAATCCGGACAGACGGCGGGACACTGCGCTTTATATATAGGTATAGATAATTTTGCCAACTGGCTGACTGGGAGGTCCATTACGAAAGACCAACCACATGCACAATAAGTCTCCAGTTTGAAGGGGGATAAGACATTTCGGAAAAACAAAATCAGAAATTACCACTTCAGAAATGATTTTTCAGAAAAAAACGTTTCAGAAATTTCATTTCAGAAATGGAAGGTTCAGAAATGCCAATTCAGAAAAGGACGTTTCAGAAATTTTAATTATTCGGTGTCATAATATTTAGCTTATTGTATTTTTATTAATATTTTTTTAATTTCTCAGCATCATCTGAAGCCTATTTGATAAATAGAAATTGAAAAATAATCCTTAATTCATGTGAAAACGGCTTGCAAAGGCGAGTGCGCGCTCGCGCAACGCGGCGCATCAAGGCTAAAAATTTCAGAAATGTATTTTTCTGAAACGTCCGTTTCTGAAGTGGTAATTTCTCAAATGAAATTTCTCGGCTGGATTTTTCTGAACTGGTGATTTCTGATTTTGTTTTTCCGAAATGTCTTATCCCCGTTTGAAGTTGCTAAACTCCGTAAATTCAACACTGGTAAACATCGCCGCAGCGCCACTGTAGCCGGAGCCAAATAAAAACAACTAATTACAATAATTAAAGCGCGTTCTCTCTAAGAAGTGAAAGGGTATGATAGTGAAAAAAATTCAAGGTGCATGTGTTTGATACGATTTATATACGATTTTCGGAATCTACATGAAAATTTTTGTCAAGTATGAAATTTTAAGATTAAAAAATACCCGCGTAGATCGTGCACCTCCGCACTTCTTAACTCTTTCTCTCAATGGCACTCTGCACTTAACGATGGCCACTACATTTCTGTTGCATTTATCGATTTCTCACGTGCCTTTGACTCTATCCCGATCGACTTACTCATCCACAAATGTTCACTTCTAAGCATTTGTGGATCCCTCTTATCGTGGATTCGTTCGTTCTTACTCGGTAGATCACAATCTGTATCAATCAATACCTCTTCCTCCCCCTCAGGAGTGCCCCAAGGCTCTGTCTTAGGGCCTCTTCTCTTTTCCCTGTACATCAGTGACTTACCCTCCTTACTTCCTCCTAACGTTCACTGTATTCTCTATGCTGATGATGTTAAACTTTGGGCTTACTCTGACCCTGCTTCTCTCCAATCCTCTCTTGATATCCTGTTTAAGTGGTCCACCGACTGGGGCCTTACCGTATCCCTCACTAAGACCGAAACTATGCTAATAGGAAGATCACATCCTCCCTCCACATTTTCTCTTAATGGCACCTCTCTTCCAACCGTATCCCAGTTTACTGATCTAGGAGTCAGCTATTCCAATAAACTAGAGTTTAGTGAACACATATCTAGCAAGATTTCAAAGGCCCGTTCTCGTTGCTCTTACATCCTAAGAACTTTTGTCTCCAAAAATCCCCAGCTCTATTCTCGTCTATTTATTACATACGTTCGCCCTATTCTCGAATATTGCTCTGAACTTTGGTCCCCCCAGAGTAGAGATCTATCTAATAGCATCGAACGTGTTCAGCGTAAATTCACCAAATTCGTACTCCTAAAATGTGGCATCGCTGACAGGTCTTATCCTAACCGTTTGCGTTACTTTCCATTAGAACCGTTAGGATACCGTCGCTCCATTATTGACTTAGCATTCATATACAAAGTGATTCATTCACATGTTGACATAGGCTGTCCCTCCTTTATTTACCTTGCACCTCCTAGACGTAGACGCCCCAATCTCTTCCAATTACGTAAACACCACTCCACATCCACTCTCTACCACTCATTCCTCACCAATAGAGTTGTAACACTGTGGAATCGTATACCTAATAATATTGTTATCTCTAGAAATAGTGATTTGTTCTCGCTCAAAGGTAAAACTATTCATAATATTGATTACTCGTATCTCTAATTCACTCTCATTTGTAATTGATCGTATCCCCTTTGTCATCTAGATTAGGGCGGCGAGGATGGCTCTTACTCACCCGCACTTGTTTGTTCCCTCTGGCGGGTACCCGACGCACTCTCTATTTACAACCCCTCTCTCCTCTGCTCACCCGATTTAGAGAGGGGAGAGTGCGGGTGAGTCATTTTCCCGTGCGGGTCAGATGCGGGTCGAGGATTTTCTCAGCACTAAATTTGCGAAATCGGATATGCTCTACACCGTTGAAATCAGCTCGACGAGAGCTATCGAAATTCTGTCAATTCGAACAAAAATGATCAAGTCGAAAATTCACAAAAGATAAGCGAGAGAACATTGGAGAGCGAGAGAGCGCCAAGGAGACGAGAGACATCCCAATAGCTCTCTTTACCATTCTGCCGGTGTGCAATTGAAATTCAAAATTATCCACACAAATTAACATGTTTTCGATAGCTCTCATAGAGCTTATCAAATTGGCACTAATTGCTAAGCGATATGCCCACGGAGAGCAGAGAAAGACCTTGACCCGCATCTGACCCGCACTCAAACGGCTCACCCGCAAGGGAGGGGGCAATAAACGAGAGAGCGCGCCTGACCCGCACGGCTCGACTCTGACCCGTACTCGCGGGTAAACAAGTTGACCCGATGAGCCATTTTCGCCGCCCTAATCTAGATATGACATCGTATTAAACACACGAAAAATATAGTAGATCAAGATATTTTCAGTACCGAAAAAGAGCGAAGCTTTTCGACCAAAACTAACACTGAGTTACGCTATTTCCCCTGCAAAATTTCAAAATTGTAGGTTCCAAAACATGTCATCAGCGGTTGAGATCGTTGTGTATTCTAACCGATAGATCTTGGAATCTAAAATACACTAAATGCAATAGTTATTTTCCTTTTCTATTATAATTTTGAAGATCATTTGATTATGTTACAAGGGGCTTCATTTTTCCAAAAAATGCAGAAATTCATCAATGGAATTCCTAATTTTATGAATTCCCCGTTTCTCTCGCAGAAAGATAGCCCCATTCGTGTTCGAGAAATTGACTGTAACAATCAACCCGTATTTTTATGACATATTGGTCATAAATGTAGAAAATTATTATTTTCAGAATGGCTAAGGTCAGTTTGCTTAAATTTTTTTAATAGCATAATCTCCGGAATATCACGCGCGTCGCGTAAGAATCCAATAAACGCTGGCACATTCAATTAGTCGAAAATGGGCTGAAGCCGTTTTTTCATAGTCCATAGGGTCCCTCACAAGATAGCGTCGAGCTTTGTCGCAAATTTTCGTTTTTAACGATGTGAGACATCGTCAAACTTCTTGGAGGCTGAAATCTCGCTTCTTTGGAGCCCTGTTATTCCGATCAGGATGAGTCTAATGTTCGGAAAAAAACACAATCTTGCCAGAATTTCCAGGGGAATACGCCTGTGCAATTGGACCGTTGATTTTTTTAAATTCACATTTTCATTAATCGATTAAAATTATTGATTTTTACCATAATTTCGGGCCCAAGGCAAACTATAGCTCAATCGCTAGATCTCGATGAGAGGAATCGAATGGTATGCTGAACTCATATTTTATTTGGTTGCGCCTCTGAAATATGCACGTTTTTAGTTTCTACTCGCACGCGATCTCAAGAGGTCAACGAGGCACAGGGTGTGATCTACCCTTCAGTTCTCCGTTGTTTCTTCAATTATATAATTATTTTCTGCCCTGTTAGTTCTCAGGAAAAAGCGGATGGAAATGGAAAAAGGGTGTTAGTTCTCACCCGGCCTTTTCCTGCCTATTCCTGGACTCGAGATTTGAATTCCCGCAATTTCCGTATCTCGGTTCCCAGTGGAGCTAAAGACTTTAAATGCGACTTTTAGGGTTAAAATGGCCAAAAAATGTTATAACCCGAGTTTGAAGTAGATAGCTCGACTGGGAACCGAGATACGGAAATTGCGGGAATTCAAATTTCGAGCCTTTTCCGGAAAAGGCACTTTGAGAACTAACACCTTTTTTCCATTTCCATCCCCTTTTCCCTGAGAACTAACGCTACATTCGATTGATTGTTGTTTTAGACGATACTATACAATGCATTCAATACTAATATGTTGATGCAATGAGTTCATTATTCATGAAAATCGATAATATATAATAATTGTTCAAATAAGAAAGAAAAGCGGTTCTAGGAGTAGTATTATTATCTATAATTATGTATTTTCTGTTCTATTTGGATGGTAAATTCTTTTTACATGGTGTTATTAACGAAAACGCTTAGCTAAACAAAAGCAAAAAGGATGTGCTGGTTAGGGAACGAACCTGCGTCGAGATTTTGCAAAATATTCCGGCGTGTTATCCACTACACCATGGAGGCAGACAAGGTAAATGCGATTGAACACATACAAGACTAGGCGAGGCAAGGCGTTGTATTGTACGCATAAAATTCAAGAAGATTCGAATAATTCAAAATGCATTTATTTCAGTGGCGCAACCAAATAAACTATGAGTTCAGCATATCATTCGATTCCTCTCATCGAGATCTAGCGATTGAGCTATAGTTTGCCTTGGGCCCGAAATTATGGTAAAAATCAATAATTTTAATCGATTTATGAAAATGTGAATTAAAAAATCAACGGCCCAATTGCACAGGCGTATTCTCCTGGAAATTCTGGCAAGACTTTGTTTTTTTCCGAGCATTAGACTCATCCTGATCGGAATAACAGGGCTCCAAAGAAGCGAGATTTCAGCCTCCAAGAAGTTTGACGACGTCTCACATCGTCGAAAACGAAAATTTGAGACAAAGCTCGACGCTATCTTGTAAGGGACCATAAGGACTGCCCAAAAACAACAATACAAGGGAGGGTCAATAAATGTGCCAAGGCCACCCATATTTTAGTGGATTCGTACGTGACTCGCGTGATATGTAGATAGTATCCTCCATATATAGAGGCATGTCTCACCGACAATTCAGGAATACGAAAAGAAAAAGTATCAAAGCTTTTGCACCAGCATAATAGTAAATGACACATTAAAAGAGATGCTAAGAGATTTAAATTTGGATGCACTTTCGTCATACAAAATTCGTAATATAACCAACTTACGACATATAGAGGAGCATTGAAACACTCTTCGAGAGAATCGTTTTCAATTTTCTGAAAAAAATATAAATAAGCTCATAACGAGGTGATCCGGGATATTAAGCAGACTAAACATAAATTATTAACGTTTTTCTATTTTTATATATCACGCCTCTTACGAGAGAATCGAGCTAGAATCGCCATTCTTGGGAATGGGAGGGAAATCGTGAGATGGGTTCTTACCGGTTTTGGTCATCCCAAGGCATGCCTAACAACTTTTTGTCACTTACAAGGCATGCCTTGTAAGTGACCCCCAAAGATTCAATTTGCATACATCATTTTGGAACTCTCTACACCGGGTCGGCTGCAGGCTACATCTACTTTGACAGCGATTTTAACGATTCTAGTGATAGATGGACGAAAATTTCCCTGTGAGTGACCCCTCTGATTTTTTGAGATCTATCGATCCATATAAACCATTTTCCATGAAAGTGATTTTTAACGGTGCTACATTTATTGTCGATTTTCTCAAAAATGTAGGTAAAGGGGCAACCAGAATATTCACAGTGAACGCGGCTCATCAAGAGCTTTCGAATAAGTGGCTTGTGAAAAAAATACGGACACTAAGACACCACTTTTATCTAAATTAACTTTTCCTAATCATTTGAACATTATTTTCAACCGGAAAAATGAGAGAGTGCAATCATTTCTGATCTCACTCTGTGAAGAGAGCGGTGTGAGAGGAAATTATCATGTTGAAAATAAAGTTCAAATGATTAGGAAAAGTTAATTTAGATAAAAGTGGTGTCTTAGTGTCCGTATTTTTTCCACAAGCCACTTATTCGAAAGCACTTGATGAGCTGCATCTAATGTGAAAATTTTGTTTGCCCCTTTACCTACATTTTTGAGAAAATCGACAATGAATGTAGCACCGTTAAAAATCACTTTAATGGAAAATGGTTTACATGGATCGATAGAGCTAAAAAAATGAGTGGGGGTCACTCAGAGAACTATTTTCGTCCATCTATCACTAGAATCGTGAAAATCGCCGTCAAAGTAGTTGCAGCCGAGAGCCGACCCTGTGTAGGGGACTCCAAAGTGAAGTATACACATTGAAACTTTGGGGGTCACTTAGGCATGCCTTGGGATAACCAAAACCGGCAAGAACCAATTTCACGATTTCCCTCCCATTCCCTGGATCAGGTCGATTCTCTCATGATAGGCGTGATATACTCGAACGGACTAGCTACAAACTGACATGAATAGCTTTGCTTTCAGGGAGAAGACTGGTGTTCTCGATGGAGACGAGGGGTCTCAGCAGACATCCCAGCAGATGGCCCACATTCTCCAGCTGAGATTCGTCTTCGTGCAACTCCTCCTGAATACCGCCAAGAAATCCAAAGTTTGCATGTAGAGAGATTACAATCAGCTGTCGCATCAACAGTGTATTACTCACGTTTTCTTGAACAAATTCCATCAGTTTCTGCACTGCTCCACATTTTTCGCCTTCGTCCGACTTGTCATCCTGTTCAATGTCTAATATATTTTTAATTCTGCTCGTATCCCTCCACTTCTCTCCTCTTTCCTCACCTTGAAGATGTTGTTCATCTCTACTGCCAGGCTTTTCAATTCTCCTTTCAATCCTTTAATGGCCTCATCAACTTCTCTTCTCTCCTGTCCTTCTTTATCATCTTTCTTCCTCTTCTCCTTGCCTTTCTCCTCTTCTTTCTTCCCTTCATTCATCCCTCCGTTCTTCTCCATCTTATCTGCTTCCCTCTTCACTCCTTTCTCTCTCACTCCGGAAGGGGGAGGATTGGAGGCAGAAGCAATGGGTGGAGTCACACTCCGAGCACTCTAAACCAACATCAATCATTAGCCATCTCACTAGGGATCGTCGGCAAGGGATAGGATAACCCCCCCCCCTCCCGTTAATGATATAGTTATTCCATCTGATTGATACATAAATTGATTTACCATCCAGAAAAACGGTGATGGTACAAATCGGAAAAGGAAAAATGGAACCGGCATTTTGGAAAATTTTTCTTGGAACTGGTCGTTCTGGAACTTTTCTCATTTTCTTAAAACTCATCTAATCTTTTCAAATCTTTTTGTATCAATGCTAACTGTATGACACAGATCTCCTGTAAGATCGCAGGAGCCACTACGACAGAAAAAAAATTTTGTTCGGGGATTTCGGTGAAGATGTTGAGACTAGGTAACGTGAGGCCGAGGACAACGCCAATCCGCTTCGTTTGTCGAAATTTGCATGTTTACGGGCAGTAGTGACCTACTTCTTAACATGGCCGTATTTCGGTCAATTTTTGGCCTACAGCGAGCGAATTTTTTCCAATCTGTGCGAAATGAAATTGTCTACACGCTGGTTAGCTTACAACACGGTGAAAAGTTTCATCTTCCTACAGTAATCATGAAAAAACACTAAATTTTAAATTTCACAAAACTTTTCTCTTTACAACACGATTTTTATTGGCGATTCGGATTCCCCATACTCGATTTGAGGTACCTGTATTTTTCATTTGTCTTGGATCCTGCTTCTACATACTGCTACTCAGTAGGCAGAACCCGGACTTGGTTGGTTTTTTGATAAAAATACATTTCGATGTGTCTCCCCCCTCTGAATTATGCAAATGAGCAAAGTAAGACCAGTTTTGGAAAGCTAAAGAAAAGATCTACAAATATGACTCAGTGGTCCAAAACTTCAAAGTGGACCGTTTTTGAGTTATCCCGGGCAAAGCAAAGTTTCGGCGTGTGATCATTCCACTCAGCGGTTCTTTCGATAAATAGCAATCAATTCGAATTCACTAAATAACTAAAAAACGGTCCACTTTGAAGTTTTGGACCACTGAGTCATATTTGTAGATCTTTTCTTTAGCTTTCCAAAACTGGTCTTACTTTGCTCATTTGCATAATTCAGAGGGGGGAGACACATCGAAATGTATTTTTATCAAAAAACCAACCAAGTCCGGGTTCTGCCTACTGAGTAGCAGTATGTAGAAGCAGGATCCAAGACAAATGAAAAATACAGGTACCTCAAATCGAGTATGGGGAATCCGAATCGCCAATAAAAATCGTGTTGTAAAGAGAAAAGTTTTGTGAAATTTAAAATTTAGTGTTTTTTCATGATTACTGTAGGAAGATGAAACTTTTCACCGTGTTGTAAGCTAACCAGCGTGTAGACAATTTCATTTCGCACAGATTGGAAAAAATTCGCTCGCTGTAGGCCAAAAATTGACCGAAATACGGCCATGTTAAGAAGTAGGTCACTACTGCCCGTAAACATGCAAATTTCGACAAACGAAGCGGATTGGCGTTGTCCTCGGCCTCACGTTACCTAGTCTCAACATCTTCACCGAAATCCCCGAACAAAATTTTTTTTCTGTCACAAAAGGCTGCATTTTGCTACATTTTTAGCGGAGATCCGTGATGAGATCTTACATATTTCCTATTCAGGATATATTATGTTATCACACGGCCACTTATTCGTCGACATTAGGGTGGCGAAAATGGCTCAACGGGTCGTCTTTTAGAGAGCGAGAAAGGGTCAGAAAAGGATAGAGAGGATATCCTTCCCACTGGCGTAGATGAGCTTTGAGCCATTTGTGAGCCGTTTCGGACGGCTCACAAACGGCTCAGGGGTAGAGACGCGAGAGAGTGTGTGGATGTGAGAGAGCAGGGAAGGAGAACTGCCAGGGGGAGAGACGTGGGGAGAGACTGCCGATACCCTTGAGCCGCCAAAAACGGCTCAGGGTTGTAAAACGGCTCGAGCCAACGAGAGGGAGGCTGTAAACCCCCCTCTCAAGGATGAGCCGCGAGAGGAGGTAAACAAGACGGATATCCTTGAGCCATTCTCGCCACCCTAGTCGACATTAGAAAACCTAATCCGCCTAATTTTTCTCGAACGGAAATCTTTCAAACGTGCCTAACTTGACCCTGTCTCAGAAAAATCAGGAAATTGCGGGTCATTTAAGCTTCAAATTTTACAGTATTCATGCATCTCCTCTGCGTCTTTTGCCATATTTCAGTTTGCAATTCACCGCTAAATAGAGAATTGCAGAAAAAGGTCAAGTGGGCGGAGTTAGGTTGTCCGATTTTCCGAATGTCGACGGGCAAGGGGCCGTGTTATCACCAGTTCCACGAAAAAATCTTTAAAAACCAAATAAAAATTTTTTCCAAAACGACCAGTTCCAAATCTATACCTATATATAAAGCGCAGTGTCCGTATGACCGGATTGCGAAATAGGGAGGGAAGGGACTTATGATGTTAGAAAGCCATCGGTCAATTACCGTATGCCAATCAATAATTAGTATTGGGACAACTACCGTATACCAATCGATAATTAGCAGTGGGTCAGCGAATATTCCATGGGTCAGATTTACGATTTTAATTTTTGAATTCCGCTAGGACGGGCCCCCGCCGTAGGCGGGGGCAAGCCAGGCTAGTAATGTTATAATAAGGTAATTTACGAAATGAAAGTGGCACTCCTGCAGAAGCCCAGATCGGGGTAACAATAGTGGTTAATGGTATCGGGAGTAGAGCCCAAGCAGGTAAGCCATACCCTTAGACTGCAGAACCCTGAGACATACTAAAGAAAGTTTTAGACTAAATGCTCAATCCTGTCGCTATATAGCGTCTTTTCGAGCGCCTGCTGCAATGATGCCTAATCTCAAATAGCGTCAGTTCGCAGCTTCCCTCCGCGTGTATGCTAAACAGTACGACAATAAAAACATGTCTAAGGGTTCGGCAGTCTCAAGGTACGACGGGACTTTCCTAGCTCCGCGCCAGGCACCGCCCCCTTGGTCCCGCCCCCAAGGGGGGCGGGAGGGGTGGAACCAAGCTCCACCCCGAAAGGGATGGAGTCTGGCTCTCTCCAAAAATTTGCCGAGAGGTTTCCCCCTCGAACTTAGGAACGTGATGTTCCAAGGAGTGAGGAGAAGCGAGATAAGGTCAGCCGCGCGCGCTCTCTAGTCACGCCGGGTCAGAGAGCGCTGGGAGGAACGAGAGAGGGATAGAGGGGAGTGCTCTCCTCTCAGGCAGGGGAGGGAGGGGCGCGGGAAGAGGGAGGAGGAGGGACGAGGGGGCGCGCAAGGGGGAGGGGCGAGAGGCGGGTCAGAGATCGCGAAGGGAGGGAAGGGGGAGGAGCCTGGCGCGGAACTAGGAAAGTGCCGGTACGACCTACCTGACTGGGGTCTAGTCCTAACAGTCGAAACCCTTTGGGCGACTAGACCTACCGTAACCCGCGTCTACGAGGACACCCGAGAAGGCAGGCGTCTACGAGGCTTTCAAGAAGACTGACCTCTGCGAGGGCATCCAAGACGCGTGTCCCCCTGACCCCGCTCTACCCATTATCTCTATAAATGGTTATGAGTGAATACTGTGCGATCAGGAACTCGCGCTGAGCCTCTCTTGGGTATTGATCAGATCGGAGAAGGTTCATCAAGTGGAACTCCGTTTCTGTAGTACAGTATGAACCAATGACCACTCCCTCAGCATAGAGCTTGGATTTCGAAGGAAGTCTAATGAGGTTCTCTACAAGTTGAGACTTCTATGCTCTTGGGAAGCACCTGGAAGTACCGTAGTCTAAAACACTGCGGGAAGCTGCTATGGTACTGGTACACGTGAAGGATTGTAAAAACGCCAAAAAAGGCGACACCTAGCTGTATCCAGTCTGACTATTGTCGTGAACTCGAGCAAAGAGTGCCTCAGTGCACACACTCGACCGATCGAGCAGTCCCGGTGGTGCGGAGAAGGAGAGCGATCGCATTCGCTGCCAAACTAGATGATAAAGGCCGTGTATCGAACGTAGATAGACAGATCAGTTCTGAGCTATGTTCTGAGAGCACGAAAGCCGAGTATCCGTCTCAAACGGTAAATCATCTTGGGAAGCAGCAAATGCAACAATGGAATTCAATCCATGCTAAGTACGGTAAAACGTAACCGTTACTCCGGGCATGATTAATTCCAAAAAATTGAGAATTGAGGAGTACTGTAAGAGTATCCCTCATTTCAGTCCTGCATTAGAGTGCCATCGATCACAAGTGAGAACGATGAAATTGTGAACTGGGCACCGTAGCATCTGATCAATGATGCAGTAGCCCGGGGATCGATTAGAATAGTATCTCTCACTAGTGTAAACGATGCAATTGTGAACTAGGCACCGCAAATGATACGGTAGTCTGGTGATCGATTGGTGGACAACTCTAGAATCAATGCAGAAGTTCCCCGAATGGAATAAACCCTCTGGGATTCCGTGAGGTGAAGTGACAACATCGCATAAGCATGATTCTCGATTTTGAAATAAGTCGAGTCGGAACATGTCCTTTCCGAACATGCGCTTGGTGTAAACAAATCCATGCCTCGCGAGCTGGAGTTTGGGCACGGTTCATGGAGAGTGATCATCCTGAATGCCCACACCGAGAACATGCGACAGTAGTTGTTCACACAAAGACCAATGAATGTTTCGTTCTTGGCAACCATAAACTGGGAACCTCAAAATGGTAACCAGGTGGTAAAACAGAAGTCGCCTCGAGCTATACTACTTTCTCGTTGAACAAAATCTGTGGAAGCCGGGTGTGCTTGAGTGCGGCGCAACACCCCAACCTCAGATCACGAGGGGGTTCGATAGCTGTCTGATTTGGAAAGAGTCTGAATCACGATGACACCTTGATTGAGTCACGGTACTGACGGTAAACTGAGCTATGGAGTTGGTGATAGCAAAAGCCTCTACCGGCAAGCTGTGAGGTTACACCAATCTGTCCAAAAATCTCGAACCCAGAAAGTTCAAGGGACATCTAGCTCAGTTTCACATACCGGTATCAGACCGTCAGTACGTGAAGGCAACTCATCAGGAAATCGAACATGGGATGTGTTGAGAAAAGACGAGGAAGTGGCTCCGTGAGCACAAGAAGAAAGGAAAGATCCTGAAAGGATCCCATTCTGATGTCAGAATTGAATGTTCCATGATAGATCTGAGACTGCCTAATCTCAGATGGAACCAGTGATGAGGCCAGAGGTCACGGGTACCGTGACACAAAAGTATCGCGTACATGACCAGCCACCAGTAATACCCCGAAGGCCAGGGGATGAGTATTGACTGGAATCGAGACTATGGTGATACATCTCGACATCACTGTGATAGCAAGAAGGCTGTCTATTCTGACCTGAAGAAAGAACCAAGGCGTTGTTCACTCCGGGACTGATAGAACCATACGCTGGGAAATACTGTGTCGCATAACTGACCAGAGTCAGCATGGTTCAATTGGAAATTTTGCAAAAAATCTGCAAAATTTTCATGGTCGTGAATGCGGGTTGACTAAAGTATAAAAGGGTAAAAGCATAAGATGCACCCATACCGGTCAACAGCATGAGCCTCCGACACTGCCCATAGGCACTGCTGGAGGGTATCGGAAGGAAACCTGGCTCCAGAAAAAGGTAGTCCAGTATGAGTCTCAAGAGAGTGTAAAAATCACAGACTTTTCCTTCCGGTTACTCAACGCTCTTTGGTGAAGGAAAAGAGTATTGAACTCGACCGTCCAAGTGAAGCGCTGGTTCGATGGCCAAGAGCGCTAATACGCGGAGGGTGGAAAAGACCTTCGCATACGAGGAAAGATCGTGTGCGATGCTCGGCACGATCTGAGTTCGAGAACTCGAATCACCAACCTCGTCAGGAACCTAAAAAAGGTTGAAAAGCAGTACCCAAGCACGAGCACCCCTATACTCATGACGTCTCGAAAATATGCGAGTACAGAGAGGGAGATACGAGATCTTGAGTAGCGCTCGAATCTCAAGCAACTGTCCGGGTTACTCTGTAGCCAACAGTTGAGCCAGTCGTGGCTGCCAGAGGTACTTGGAGTAGCTGAGAAATCGGCACTCTGGAAGTTGGCATTCTCCAAGAGTGAGGTGACACTTCGAATGATCGTGGAGGAGAAGCTGGCCTTCTCTATGATCATCTAAGTCTGTTGTTACCTGCCGAGAGACGTTGAGATCACAGTAGATGTTCGTTCAAAAAGAACAAGTGTTAGAATCCGTCTACAGGGACACAGCAAAGCGGAACGATTGTCTCGAAATTTCGTTGTATCTCACCTTGAAAGTCTCAGTAAAAGTGAGACAGGTGAGCAATGGCAATTCACTCTTAAACTAGATGAAGTGAGGTGGAAAAATCCCTCACGGGAATCAGAAATAGCAGTGGAACCACAGAAAAAAACGTGGTGAAACTTCATACTGGAAAGGGCATGGTTGCGACAGCTTCCAGAAAATTGCCCCAATATGACTGCTAAAATTCCACTAGTTTATAACAAGTCTGGTTATTGCAACTGTAAGTCGACATCGGTCGAATAATTGCAAACCGGGTTCGGCTGAAGAACGGAAACGTTGGGCTGAGTCAGAACTTGTTAGAGCGTGATTACGAAACAAACCGAGTAGAGAAACGTTCCGAAATGTGACATCAGACGGGTCCGAAATCGGAACCTGGGGAGGAGTAGAATCTCAAAGATGCTCCAACCAAATCTGATGTTCAAAGGGAGACGTAGGCGGAAAATTGCCGAACTTCCTAAGAAGGAATGATCGGATGCTCCAGTATCAGTAGAAATAGCATCCTGGAAAGGTGCAGTCTGATTCTGACCCGATCATCCTGAGAAGATGTAGGCTGATGCCGAACTTCTCGAACCATAGAGGTCATGCCTGAGGAAACATGGTCACGGATCAAACCCGATGATCATGGGAACCAACTCCTTGAAATGGAGTCTGGGTGACCGTCATCAGTCGTGGTGATTCCATAGAAACTGGAATCTGGTAATAGTGATTGAGAGAAGTAGGGCAAAAGATCGCTAAAGAGAATCGACATTCAAATCGAATCGATATCTGATCTGCTTCCTAGCTCCTTAAACCCGACGAAGGGGAGGAGAGATTAGGAATTTCGTCGATGGCGATGGTAACAAAACCAAAGCCGGAAACCAGATCAGACGGAAATCGAGTTTGTCGAAAAATGAGATATGGCCATAGCTAATCTCGAGAACTACGTGAAACACGTAGTGGGGAGGAGTTGTAGTCAGAGTTATGAGATTAGCCTGCGCGGACATTAGAATGGACGCGCGAGTTGATTACCTCATTTGCATATCACTCTCGCCTATAAAAGGATCGCCCCCTCACTCTCGCCGGTTCAGTCGGCCCAGTCCGGTCTACGGATAGGTCGGTCTCCGGAGCTCCCACACCCTCGAAAGGTGGAGCTCCTAGGAGACTGATAGGATCCCAGGGCAGGTCGGTCCCCTCCGGAGCTAGACCCCCGCAAAAGGGTGGAGCTCAAGGGAGACCGTACCTGAAGCCCGTTAGGCCTGTTCTTACATCCAGGTTGGATACGGTACTCTAGTCGAAACCCTTTGGTCGACTAGACCTACCGTAACCCGCGTCTACGAGGACACCCGAGAAGGCAGGCGTCTACGAGGCTTCCAAGAAGACTGACCTCTGCGAGGGCATCCAAGACGCGTGTCCCCCTGACCCCGCTCTACCCATTATCTCTATAAATGGTTATGAGTGAATACTGTGCAAGACCCAAATACAAGGGATGGATCACAAGATAAACCACAGAGTTTACAACTCTAACACCATTATTGTTACCCCGATCTGGGCTTCTGCAGGAGTGCCGGAAAGGGTACGGTTCCGTAAACCCGTGAACCCGCCGTGCAAAATCCCGTCACCCCGCGTCCTCCTCATGCGAAGGGTACGCCTCCTCCGGACGCACGTGAACCCCCCGCCCGGCGGGCTCCCGTCCACGGGGGGGGGGGGGGGGGTCGTCAGGTGCAAAAGTTTACGACCCCTGGCCGTAAACCCCTCATAAACGCCCAAATTCGAGCCCAGCGGGCTGCCGACGGCACCCGACTCTTTTTATTTCTCGTGACACCCCCCCCCCCCCCCCCCACCCGTACCCTTTCGAGCTCACCACTGAGCGTGGAATAGCGACCGATATTAGCCACTAATCTCCTCCGAGGCAAATTATAGTATCTCCAACCCAACAACCACACTATTTCAAAAATTACTACACTCGAAGAGGCATGAACTTCAATAATCCTAGATCAAACTTCAACTGCAGACATCATAGCTTCTTTTCAAGAGCGGCACGGCTTTTAGTAAACTCCGTGAATCATATCAGTTCCCTTGAGTTTTTTTGTCCCGTTATTAACTGATTTTCATAGTCAATAATTTCATATTTAATTTTTGACAGACGTTATTTCGTACGAAATAACAAATATAAACGTTTGCAGCAAGTTCATCGGAGGGCCACTTTTCATGCAATCTCTCAGAAGACACGTGTTAACCACTAGGCCACGGGAACGGACCGAAGGAGCTGGCTAGAGATAGTACAAGAGTGTGCACGAGAGTCAACTGTGGAAATAATCGAAAACGGTATTATCGATTTCGATTTTTTTTTTGACTGCCCAGGAGACTTCCGGACACTTTCTAATGGTGTGATTCATTATCCGAAAGCCGATGGGCACATCGCGACCATTCCTAGTAAGTATATTGCAATCAATCTATCTTTAGTAGTCCTCTCTTTCTCTATTTTCGTACCTTCGCTTTCTCGGCAGCAGTGGGTCCTCCTCCTGGAGTATTCCCCCCTGGCTTCGCTCCCCCTCTCGTCCCCGCAAGATGTAATCCTGCAATTCTCCCTTTTTGCAGATTCAAGCGAACCGAAACATTCTAAAGGTGAAATTTCAAACAGACTTGCCTACAATATTTCAAAAATTGCATTCCGTCTATGTTTAACACGCAACGAGAAATTACTATTATTTGCTGGTTTGATGGTTTTATTACGTAACAATGAATATTCAGTGGCCAGAAAATTCTACTCAAAAGGAGTAGATATTTCTTAACATAGATGGAGGAAATAATAACCTCTCCTATCTGTTGATGTACTCGTCTTTCCACTCAATTCGCCTTTGCACAATTCACGAATGGAAGAGTCTAATCGTGCATTTTCCAACACATACATCACCGCTCTGAAATGCAACAAGGAACCATCAAATTCAACGTTCCTAAAATTTAAAAATATATATATTTAATAGCCATCAACAACATTCATAAATATGTTGATAAAACTTGCGTTTGCCCATGTCTTTCTGCGATGACCCTGTAAGCATTGTTGAAGGAGGCACGAATAGACGGAGTGAGGGGAGGATGCAGTTTCGTTATCTCCTACAACCAAATAATTGAAGCATTGTGATGTGCGAGATGAACATATACAAGAGAACTCACTCTCATCGCGAATTCGAGAAGGGTCTGGCCAATGACTGGCTGGCTGTTGATCGCATAGCGGAGTACGAAGTGAGTGTGCTCCACTCCCAGAGGACTCTCCCCCGCACTGAACCCGAACCAGTCCCACCACAGCACCAACTGAACATCCATTCCCATCAACCCTCCTTGCCCATGCACCGAATACCTTTGCCCATTGCATATCTGGTCCAGGAGTGGAGGTTGTAAGCATCGAATAGGCAATGACTGCTCTCATTTCGGGATTGAATTCCTTCATGTGAGTGGAAGCAAGTACGAATCGGATGACATCTGCACGGAGAGAGGAAGAGTCGTGAGCACGCAGATTCTGAAAATGAGGACTCTCAACCACCCTCCCTCCCCCCTGGACATACCCATTCCGTAAACCACTCGATATGTTTCTCATGACTCCCGTGTTTAAGATGAAGCATCATGAATTCAACTTGTCTCTGCATCGGAATAGACAATTTGAGTGGAAAGACCGAACTGTGAGGAGGACGATTTAGTAAATCCTCAACGTCTAAAAATATCTTATCATTTTAGATTCCTTTGGAGAAGAATGCTTGTGTGTACGAATACTGAGCATATTTCAATATTCGGACGACTGACTCTTGAATGCTCCTCCGAATTGACCAGGGTTCTTAACTAGATCTCGCCAAAGAGGTGCAAATTGAGCTGTCCTCGATACTCGCAAGAGAATTAGAAGCAAATCACGACCCAACTGATAATTATAATATATGTCTAAGAAATGTAAACCGTACTCACGTATAGACAGCATTGCAGTCTACGAGCCACTATGAAGAATGCGAAATTAAGGAAGAGAGTTCGAGTACTATCGAAAGAAGTGCCCTAGAGAGTAGCATTAAGAAGATATACAGGGTAGACTCACTTGAGGCATGTCGACCACCAATCGAATCACTATATTGAGCAAAGTGGGCATAAGAAGTGACTGAAAAACAAACAGTTAAGATTATCAAAAAATGATATATGAATGCATGATACGACTTACTAGTCCTTTAAGGCTGAGTATCCAGTCCTTTCCCTCCTTTTCAGAAAGCATCTCAACGACTCCTTTTATCAATCGGACTCTGCTCGCGAAATCACTTCCGTCGCTCCCATATCGAACGAAGTTCATAATGACATTGTCAATCTAAATTTACAATTTCATTCACACTTGATTTTCCAGCAGAAGAAACATACCTTTCCAACATTTGCTTTAATGGAAAGTCTGAAAAACTGAACGATCTGACTTTTTGCTTGATCAGTTATCTTAGTGAAGTACTCAAAGAGTATCATGTTCATATTGCACAGAGTAGAGTACCAATTATCCGTTGCTATTTCTCCTAGATACGAGAAGTACTGCAATGAACACGTTTAAACCACGCTGTGCGCATCTCCGAGACCTTGTTCGTATTTTCCGGTTCGCTCAGAAGCCCGAACAACAGTCCTTGTGTCACTCGTTCCCTTGTTTCTGGAGAATTTCCTGTCGATATTAACCGATCACGGAATTGCGTCTCCGACATGCTCTATGAAAGGAAGTTTTTTCCATATCTTTCTGTATCGAACTACCGTTTGTGGACTGCGGATAAAGTGAGAGTAATGACCCTCCCAGTGTCTCTCAAATGAAGTGGCTTCATTGTTGTACTTATCGCGAGATTTGAGAAGCTTCGATCCATTCTGAACGCCTCTGCGAGCCGTACGTGGATCAGACATACTGAAAAGCATGAAACACACAAGCCAAAACAAATCGAGGTGCTTTAAATTTATCAGACATGAATACGAATCCAGAAACTACTAAAATTCCACATAGCCTTGTTATTTTTACAGATGATGAGGTTAATAAAAAAAAGAGACAAAACTGAAAACATGAACATGAGAATTTTATATTAATTAATATTAATAAATATACTTATCCCAGACCGGAAAATTTGAAATGAGGGCCGCATTAAATACTGTAAGAAGCCGATTTTTACTATTCGCCCGCGTTTTTAAAATTACAGCATATATTTCAGTATCGATTTGCGGCCCTCAAATTGTGGGGCATGTCTCTCAAATTTGATTTATGAATTATGATGTCCTTATTAATTAAAAACCGCAGACAAAAAATTAACTTTGTTCCCGTAAGCACTTTTAATTTCATCCATTTTACAGTAATCTGTCATTCATTTTACCATTCATTTTCACGACACCACCAGTTGTAATTAATTTTCGGATGCTGTATGGCATGCCCCATCCAAGTTAACACGGTTCTCCGGCAAGAATGTTAGAATGCTTGGTACTAGAAAATATTTTATGTCACCGATGTCCACTAAACCACGCCCCCCCCCCCCCAACCTCCCAAAACCTCACTGGGAGTCTTTTCCGCTGTGTTCCCACTGAGAAAATCCACTGTGATCTCACTGGGAAAGTCACTAATATTATTAGCTAGAAGTGACTTTCCCAGTGGGATTCAGCGAAATTTCACAGTTAATTATTATTAACTGTTAATAATCTGCAGGTATCCCACTGGGACCCGTTTACCAGAGTCAGATAGAAAGTGAATTGTTTCATCTGTTTTAGTAGATCATGACATGAATGCATATGAACATAAGATGGCTGCACCTATATTATGAGTTTTTTACGTATTTTTCATTGCTGAATAAAATGAAACTCTAAAATTGCCATATTTTGACGGTGGTCATACTCGGAAGATCACGCAACCCTGACTTCTGGAAGCTCTCTCCCCTCCCTCGATGGCAATTGCCCCGAGGACTATCTCCGTCGTTCCTGAGTATTATGGAGAAGAATTATGACAACTGCCCCGAAATGACGAGCTCTGCTTCATTCGACATGGTCGAAGAGTTGGAAGCTCCCTGGCTGGCTGAAGTGTGCTCTCCCATCGTCTGACGCTTCCGGATGTCGATGATACCGTCGCGGAGATGATGGACGACGATGATTCTGATGATGCGATTTCGGAACTGGGTCATAATGTGTATATCGATGTTCGTCTCCCCCTCATTCCCGACTAGACCGACCCGTTTAGTCCCGAAGCAGAGAGCAGAGAAGGAAGAGAGAAGCAGAGAGCAGAGAAGGAAGAGAGAAGCAGAGAGCAGAGAAGGAAGAGAGAAGCAGAGAGCAGAAAAGGAAGAGAGAAGCAGAGAGCAGAAAAGGAAGAGAGAAGCAGAGAGCAGAGAAGGAAGAGAGAAGCAGAGAGCAGAGAAGGAAGAGAGAAGCAGAGAGAAGAGAAGGAGGAGAGAAGCAGAGAGAAGAGAAGGAGGAGAGAAGCAGAGAGCAGAGAAGGAAGAGAGAAGCAGAGAGAAGAGAAGGAAGAGAGAAGCAGAGAGCAGAGAAGGAAGAGAGAAGCAGAGAGAAGAGAAGGAGGAGAGAAGCAGAGAGCAGAGAAGGAAGAGAGAAGCAGAGAGAAGAGAAGGAAGAGAGAAGCAGAGAGCAGAGAAGGAAGAGAGAAGCAGAGAGCAGAGAAGGAAGAGAGAAGCAGAGAGCAGAGAAGGAAGAGAGAAGCAGAGAGCAGAGAAGGAAGAGAGAAGCAGAGAGCAGAGAAGGAAGAGAGAAGCAGAGAGAAGAGAAGGAAGAGAGAAGCAGAGAGCAGAGAAGGAAGAGAGAAGCAGAGAGCAGAGAAGGAAGAGAGAAGCAGAGAGCAGAGAAGGAAGAGAGAAGCAGAGAGCAGAGAAGGAAGAGAGAAGCAGAGAGCAGAGAAGGAAGAGAGAAGCAGAGAGCAGAGAAGGAAGAGAGAAGCAGAGAGCAGAGAAGGAAGAGAGAAGCAGAGAGCAGAGAAGGAAGAGAGAAGCAGAGAGCAGAGAAGGAAGAGAGAAGCAGAGAGCAGAGAAGGAAGAGAGAAGCAGAGAGCAGAGAAGGAAGAGAGAAGCAGAGAGCAGAGAAGGAAGAGAGAAGCAGAGAGCAGAGAAGGAAGAGAGAAGCAGAGAGCAGAGAAGGAAGAGAGAAGCAGAGAGCAGAGAAGGAAGAGAGAAGCAGAGAGCAGAGAAGGAAGAGAGAAGCAGAGAGCAGAGAAGGAAGAGAGAAGCAGAGAGCAGAGAAGGAAGAGAGAAGCAGAGAGCAGAGAAGGAAGAGAGAAGCAGAGAGCAGAGAAGGAAGAGAGAAGCAGAGAGCAGAGAAGGAAGAGAGAAGCAGAGAGCAGAGAAGGAAGAGAGAAGCAGAGAGCAGAGAAGGAAGAGAGAAGCAGAGAGCAGAGAAGGAAGAGAGAAGCAGAGAGCAGAGAAGGAAGAGAGAAGCAGAGAGCAGAGAAGGAAGAGAGAAGCAGAGAGCAGAGAAGGAAGAGAGAAGCAGAGAGCAGAGAAGGAAGAGAGAAGCAGAGAGCAGAGAAGGAAGAGAGAAGCAGAGAGCAGAGAAGGAAGAGAGAAGCAGAGAGCAGAGAAGGAAGAGAGAAGCAGAGAGCAGAGAAGGAAGAGAGAAGCAGAGAGCAGAGAGCAGAGAAGGAAGAGAGAAGCAGAGAGAGAAGCAGCCTCTGCATTTGTTAATATTGCTACATATATCATAAACTGAAAGCTTTTTTGCCTGACGCTTTCGATTCCAATGAGATTTTGATAGTCTCTGTGCAATCGAAATACAAGGTCATTACGCTAAAAATATTTCCCAAATTTTCAGAAGAAAAAATTTTGCGACCAAAAATAGGGTGTTGGTCTGTGAGTGCTCGTACAGTAACCCGGTATGGCGTTGGGTCAGATCCCGTGTCAGACTCATGATTTCATCGGAGGATGGATGGAAATCATCGATACCGTACCACTGCAGTAACCAAAGCCTACCGTAACCCAGTGCGCTAGGTCATATGTTGGGTCAGATTCATGATTTCGTCTGCGGATGGATGTAGAAAATCGTGAGAACCATGATTTTGCAGGCATTTTGTAGCGTACAAATGGGATTATTTTCTAAATATTCAGAAAACTTTAAAAGAGGCGTAGTTGCCCACTAGTTTTAAACATAAACTCTTCAAGTACGAAACCTGCCCCCAGAGCAGCATCCCATCTCCTCTTCGATCTAAGACTTCCTTTTATGCTTCTTCTATTCATTACATGGGAGTCTCATTGTGTGCGAGGGAATATCCTCTTATCCCCTCTTTTACCATTACTCTTCTCTCTTTCCTCTACATCTTCCATATATTTTCGTTGGAGCTCTCTCTTGAGCTTCTCTTCTCCCCCCTGCATCTCCCATGAATATCTCTACTTTCAATCAGTCCACTCAGGTATTCTTCTTCCTCTCTCCAATCCTTCCTCTCTTCTCTCAGATGGACGTGGGTCCTTCTCCTTCCCTCATGATCCTCCACAATATCGTTCTCATCATTCTCACAGTCGTGGGCAATCTCCTCCTTCTCGTCGCCGTCTCCAGGACCAATCGAGTCAAACGGAGAAAGAGAGTCACGCCTGTTCAGGTTAAAGAGAACAGATCAAACATTAGTAGATGGACCGATTCATCGTATGGGGAAGGCACATAGTTAGGGACCGCACCGGGTATGTCCGAATCATAGTCGTGCCATCCAAAGTATGTTTAACATGACCGTTCGATTGCTAATAAAATCACCATTTTGGATGTTTGCTGATATCTCATTTCTGTGTTGCGCTAGAGCTCAAAAAACTGTGCGAAAAGCTGAGGAAGAAAAAGGAAGACGAGAGAAGGGGGCTCACTCCAACACCGTTTCAGTCAAATCGTCAAAAAATTTCAAAAGAGGTCCTGAAATTTTCTCAGTTATCTGTATAGGAGAGGAGGGAGAGGGAGAGGGAGGGGAATGGGAGAGGAGGGCTCTGGTATTTTTTCCCAGTGGGATCCTCTTCCCACTGATCGAAGAAGTGCCAAAAGTTTCTTGATTGGAAAAGTCGACGGGGTCTCGCAACAAAATTCAAGTGATCACAATTTGGTATCATAATAACCCACGAAGTGGTGTAGTGGTCTATGGCGCCCCCCCCCCCCCCCCCCATTCCATCCCACCCGGGTTCGATTCCCGGCCGTGACACCGTCCCCGCCCCACCAAGGCGCCCACCCATTGGGGACGGGGAATTGGTAGTCGTGACTAGATCACGCAGGCAAATAGGTCTGGCGAAAGGTGGGCACTCCGGACTGAATCCGCCCAACTTGACACTGGCCTAGCAGTGTTCTCCCGCGAGCCCAGTCTCGAAGACGGGATGTACCTTTACCTTTTTATAACCCACGATTTTAAGCATCAACAGATAAACCTCATGAGATTATAGCCACATGAATCCCACAAAGCTATACACCGTGTGCCACTTCCATGAGTGTGATAGAAATTACTGTTTTAAACCTCAACCGAGTTTTGATATTATGTCGTACCCACTGTGAGTATGTAGGTATGCCAGATTCTGCCCCTGCACTCAGCATGAGGTCTGAATCGGCCTGTGTGTAAACAGAGATGTGTTGCAACGACAAGTTATTAATAAATTAATATTATTATCGTACAACAATCCTCCAATAACACGAGTGGAGTGACTGAAGAAAAGAAAAGTGATGACGTTAATGTGGGCAGACACCATTAGGCGAGAGAAGGTGGAATTGCAACGGAGAACCTCTCGAAACCTGTGAGGGGGTAGGGGGTAGCTGTTGTACTGCGACCCAACCTGCGCCTGTAAAATTATTCTATGTGACCTATTGACCGGCGCCCGTAAAATTATTCTATTTGACCTATTGAGGCTTCATCCTGACCCTAGGAACATCCGAAGTCGTTTTTCAAAAAAGTGCTCAAAAAATTTGGTTAGCTTGAAAACTCAATACACGCTGTAGGCGTATAGCAGCAAGCTGAGATTTTTCAAGCTAACTAAATTTTTTGAGCACTTTTTGAAGAACGATTTCAGACGTCTCCGGGGTCCGGATGAAGCCACACTAGGTCGCTTGAATATTTTTACGGGCTCCAGTTACCACTCCCTTGTTAGCCTAAGGACAGAGAAGCGATGGCGTAGCTGAGAGAGAATGCAGGCCTGTTGCACGAGCGAGTGAGGTAACTTGGTGAAGGAGAGAGCGGGAGAGGAAAACTTGGTGGAGGAGAGAGCGGGAGAGGAAGGGGCGACGCACCATACTCCATCTCTACTAACCTTTTCAAAGAAGTTAAAGTTACCCAACACCCTTGAAATTATTTGAATTTCCGCGTGTGCCTGATCACGGCAAAAAGAGTGAGAGAGTATGCAAAAACAAGAGACCGGGCGTGATCAGGCACGCGCGGAAATTTCAAAAAATTTCAAGGGTGTTGGGTAACTTTAATTTCGGACGGTGATCACCAGCACGGCCCCCGGAAGATCGACATAAGGAAAGCAAAAACGTCCGGGAGCAATCCTGAAAATTGTCCGAGCTGTAAAAAATTTTGCTGTGGAATTTGCTCGCTAAACAGAACAAAAGACTGTTCGCGCGTAACGTGACAATCAGGCAATAATCAGGCATTTCAAGTTGCAACTCAGGCTTCTCAGGCAATTCTGACTGTACTTTTTTTGAAAGCGCGCGTCTTTTCCTTGATTCCTTGATACTTGCGGACTTTTCATTTTCCTTATGTCGATGCTCCGGGGGCCGTGCACCAGTGGTTGTACTCTCGGCACAGTGGTGCGACATAATATAAAAACTCTTTTTTAAACAATAATTTCTATCACGCTCATGGAAGTGGCACACGGTGTATAACTATGGGACAATCGATTCCGTGGGTTATTACCAAATTATGACCATTTGAATAGTTGCGATACTTCCTTCAGATGGGGAATAATGGGAGATGTACAGGTTCTGATGCTTCATCTCTCTACAGCTGATATCCTCTTCGCTCTCCTCACTCTCCTTCCCAATCTCCTCACTCTAATCACTCGTTATCGATTCTATGGCCCTCCTTTCCTCTGCAGAATCGTCAAATTCCTTCAGGTGAACTCATTGTGAATATGTCAAACTATGATTCGTCCCATGAGTTCTCTGAATGAGAAATAAGTAAATCCTGCTTCGTCATCAATGCATATATGTAGGGACCACAAGGGGTACAGCCGAAATGAAGCTATGCCGCCCTAACTATGCTCAAACTGCCCGCTCGGAACCAAACAAGATCATGCTTTTGGCCGTTTGTCGATATCTTTTCTCAGAATCACACTAGACGTCATAAAGTACGAGAAAAGGTGTCAACGGAGAGCGGTAGGAAAACGAGACCAGGGAGAGAGGGGGCGGAGCCTATTCCGACCCTTCCCTAGTCAAATCGCCAAAAATTTGAGCAGGGCTCCGCCCTTTCCCAGTTGCGCTTTACCCTTGTCAGGTAAGGCGAGAAAGCGAGGCGGCCGCACTCTTCTTTAGAGCGCGCGCTCTCTACTCAGGCCGGGTCAGAAAAAGGCGAGAGGAGAGGGAGGAGAGGGAGAGAGGAAGAGGGCGATCTTTTAGCACAGGCACCGACTGGTTTACTTAGAAACACAGACAGGGAAATCGATATTTTTTCGATTTCTTTTCACCATCTTGTTTGATTGTGAAAAGAAATTTTTTTTTCAAACCTTGTATTTCAAACCTTGTATCATAATTTCTCTGCTCACGCATAGCAAAAATCTGGGAAAAACGATGGATCGCGTTACAAAGTTCGATTTTTCAACACGACAGCTGCAAAAACTGTTTTTTGAATAGTAAAATATCAAAAGCACACGGGGATAGCTTTCGAATTCTTTTTTGATCAAGTAATTTGGTTAAGTATGAACGCTGTGTTTGTTCTATCTTGCTTTCGAGGGGGAATCGTGTCAGAAGGAAGTGGGCGGAGCTTGTGGTGCCTACATATATGTATACATATAAGAGCCCAATTCTCTAAGAGTCGGGCAAAATGTGGAAAAGCAGTTTTACAAAACATATGAAAAGGGTTTTTTAACACGATCAAG
The DNA here is from genome assembly GCA_036245805.1 of Pristionchus mayeri. Taxonomy (NCBI): domain Eukaryota; kingdom Metazoa; phylum Nematoda; class Chromadorea; order Rhabditida; family Neodiplogasteridae; genus Pristionchus; species Pristionchus mayeri. The sequence continues at coordinate 21,224,611 of BTRK01000005.1, read as the reverse complement.
TTCATTTGTGCCATATCGACCTGTTGAATCAGGGTGCACGTAGGCATAATCTACAACGCATTCTGCAAATGGAATGAATTTAACTTTCAATATCGTACAAACAAAGGAAGTTCATCTTATTTATCACTCTCCGGCACGATCTGAGCGGCAAACGAGCCAAAATTATGCAGAAAATTACTTGTAACCTTAAATGAGCAGAATTTAAGCCCCATACATTTTATACGAAAAATGATCGGCAGAGCTTCCTCAGAGAAGGCAGAGAAGGTGCATCTGACAGTGTAATTCGTTGTTTCACCTTTGGCCTTATATTGAAGCACGTAAATTTCGTTTTCGAACTCGAAATAAATGTAAATTCAATATCACGCCATTCACGAGAGAATCGAGCTAGATTCGCGAATCATGGGAATGGAGAGGAAATCGGGAAATAAGTTCTATTCGGTTTTGGCCACCCTGAGGCATGCCTAAGTGACCCCCGAAACAGTTTTGTGCATACTTCATTTTGGAGCTCCCTACGTAGTGCCGGATACCGGCATCACTCACTTTGAGAGCTGTTTTCTTGGATATGGTAAAAGATAGAGCAAAATTGACCTCTGAGTGACCCCGACTCATTTTTTGAGCTCTATCGATCTATCTAAACCATTTTCTCGAAAAATTATTTTCTACGGTGGTGCATTTCAGGTCAATTTTCTCAAAAATGTAGGTGAAGACGCAGCTCAAATTGGCATAGTAGATGCAGCTCAGCGAGAGCTTTCCAATGAGTGGTTTGCGAAAAATATACGAGGTTGCCTGTGAGAGTTTCGCCATTTTTACTTCGCTTGGATCGTTTGAACTTTATTTTCAGCAGTAGATTTCATTTCACACCGCACTTTTCGGAGTGTGCGGCTGGAAATGATCGATGTTCAATCAAAATCTCCATCGAAAAGAAAAGTTCAAACGATCTAAGCGAAGTAAAAGGGGCAAAACTCTCACAGGCAACTTCTTATATTTTTCGCGAACCACTCATTGGAAAGCTCTCGCTGAGCTGTATCTACTGCGAAAATTTTGAGCTGCGTCTTCACCTACACTTTTGAGAAAATTGGCCTTTTCAGGACCACTGTTGAAAATGGGTTTTAGAGAAAATGGTTTAGATAGATCGATAGAGCTCGAAAAATGAGTTGGAGTCACTCAGAGGTAAATTTTGCCCTACCTATCACCGTATCCAAGAAAAAGGGAGGGTGACAAAACGGTAACAAATCACAGCTTCTTCGGGATTCGACTTAGGGACTTGCGAGTTGTTGCATTGTTACCAGTATGCGCTCCATTACATTTGCATATGCAATTCTTGTTACCAGGCAATATTGAGTTTCAACGTATAGGGGTTCATGGAAATCCATATTCCATGAACAACTATACGTTGATTTCGAGTAAAACTCAAGATCGCCTGGAAACAGGATTAATATATGTAAATGAAGTAGAGCGCATACTAGTAAAAATGCAACAACCCACACGTCCCTATGTCGACTCCCGAAGGAGCTGTGATTTGTTTCCGTTTTGTCGCTTTTCGCTTTGTCACCCCCCCCCCCCAAGAAAACAGCTCTCAAAGTGAGTGATGCCGGTATCCGGCACTACATAGGGAGCTCCAAAATGAAGTGTGCACTTTAATACTTCAGGGGTCACTCAGGCATGCCTCAGGGTGGCCAAAACCGGTTATAACTCATTTCACCATTCCCAACCTCAGCTCGATTCTCTGATGAGAGGCGTGATATCACGCCTCTCACGAGAGAATCGAGCTAGAATAGCCATTTCAGGGAATGGAGAGAAAATCGTAAAATTGGTTCTCACCAGTTTTGATCATCCCAAGGCATGCTTGACTGACCCCGAACTCTCAATATGCATACTTCATTTTGGAGCTCCCTACACCGGGTCGGCTATCGGCTGCACATTCTTTGACCGCTCTTTTCTCGGTTCTATTGAAAGATATACGAAAATTGTCCTCTGAGTGACCCCCGCTCATTTTTCGAGCTCTATCGATCCTTCTAAACCATTTTCCATAAAAATGAATTTTAACAATTGTACATTGTATGCCACATTTCTCAAAAGTGTAGGAAAAGGTGCAAACGAAATTCGCACAGCGCGTGCAGTTCATAAAGAGCTTTCGAATGATATACTTGCGCCAAAAATACGAACACTTAGACGTCACTTATGACCATTTTACGATGTGCGATCGTTTGAATTCATTTCAATCACACCGTTTCGCAAGCTTTCGAACGCACGAAATGAAATGGAAGAAGAAAAGATTGGAGTTCTTCTATATCGGATAGGTTTCAAGTCCTCTATATCCTTCATCAGCAATGAGACATTTTATGAAAATTTGAAACGTATCCGAAATATGAGAACTCTGCCCTTTTCAATTTCAATTTCATTTCTCCATTTCGAAAACGAGCGATTCGGTGTGATTGAAATTACTTCAAATGATCGCACATCGTAAAATGGCCATAACACGGGTCTCCTGTAAAAGTGTAGGAATGCTGGCTACTAGAAATATTTTGTATCTCCGATTTTGATTTAACTTTGTTAATATACCCTATTGGAGGTCAGAAGAAGGTTAATCCAGTCAGTTTGGTGATATCTGCAAATTATCGATTTTTTTGATCTACAGCTTCAAATTGACGTATATCAGTCAATTTTGATCGCACAGCGAACTTTTTTTTCTCATTTTGCTCGTTTTCGAGAGATCTACAATCCCGTCAACGCAGCACAAACGGGCAAATCACGTCTTCACGTCGAAAATTGCGAAAAACTGAATTTCGTACTGAGAATATCGGTTTTCTGGCTTCGTATGCCATAAACACAATCGTTTTTGTTCTTTCTACGGAATCTACACACAAAAATAGGGGGTGCGTACGTTGAGTATTTTTCATATAGCCTGCTTTTCAATATCGATTTAGTATGGGATGTCCATGTCTCGTTTTGGACCGTCGATTTTTGGAAGATTCAGTTTTTTGGTGATAACTTGTTTCAAACTGATGGTATCGAGCTAACAAAAAATGAATTCGAAAGCTCTCGAGAAGCCGGAAAACTTTGATTCAGTGGTCTTAAGTGATGAAATTCGTAGTTTTCTCGTTATTGAAGGAAAACTGTCCAAAATGCAAAAAAACGATGATTTTGTGGCTGCTCAGAACGAACAGTCGAGTTTCTCGAATAGCCCTGGACTATCCGAAATCTTTCGAAAAAAGGGGAAACTCTGCCGACCTTCCGAAAAGAAGTTTTTTGTAGCAATGCGGTATTTCGCTACTTGGGGACCGCCAGCCAGATACCCCCGCCGAAAGCGGGGGCTGACGGCTGGTATCTAGTAATCCATTTCTACAACGGATCATTTTCTATGTTAGAGGATGTGATTTATCTAGCAAAAAGTTGTTAATTTTCGAACTGATTGGAAAAAAATGTTTGGATTGAAAAAGACACTCTCTCTCTCTGTCTTTCGCTTCTTACTCTTCTACCCAATGTTCATTTCCCGGTGTACGGAGATATATTTCATATTTTTCTTGCAATAGATTCCACTCTTTCCATCTGCAGGTCCTTCCTCTCTATGCATCTGCCTTCCTTCTCGTAGCTATCTCTGCCGATCGATACTACGTGAGTTTCTTCATCCACTACCGTATCCCTCCCTGTCTCCTCAGGCAATCTGTCGTCCTCTCGATTCCATTCGTACAGGAGTGTATCGTCGTGCTTCTCTGTACGCATCCGTTGCCTGGACTGTCGCTGCCTTTCTCTCCACTCCCCAGTTACTTCTCTTCTACAAGGACGAACACACTCACGAGTGCACTGCATTCTACGCCCATCCTTGGATGGTACCACTCCCCCCTCCCCCCCTCTCCCCCCTCCCCCTCCTCTCTCTCTCTCTCTCTCTCTCTCTCTCTCTCTCTCTCTCTCTCTCTCTCTCTCTTAGTATCCTGTGTACGTGTGCATCTTCAACACGATGGTTTGGCTTCTTCCCTCTGCTCTCGCTTCTCTCTTCTACTCTTGTGTATGCAGGACAGTCTGGCATTCATTCGCCATTAGGAATATCAAAGCTAACGAGAGGTCAGATCTCCTCATTGCGTTGTGCGCACAAATTGTCTATTTCAGTGATGAACTAATGACAAATGCGAATGGAGGTAAGTCAATACTATACGCATATTTATCTCAATTAGTGACATATTTGATTCATTGTATGTAAGTACGACGAATTTTGCTCGAAAGAGAACTCTATTCTTCGGTGGTGATGGCACGTTTTGGAACCTACCATAATGGAACTTTTGGAGGGGAACAGCGTAACTCGGTTAGTTGTAGTCGAAAAGGTTCGATCTTTCTAGATACTGAAAGATCTTGATCTGCTCTATCTTTTGTAGGTTAACGTCTAAACGCCCAGATGTACAGGGTCGAGCGTCAGACCAATTTGAACATCGCAAAAAATACGTTTGAAAGTACATATGACGCCGGTTGAGTAAGAATCGAGCAAACTCATCAAGGCGTTGGCACATCGAATTTTCGAAAACTTGTGGAGTGGGGTTCTCATGGGCTGATCATGATGGTCAACTTCATTTTGCTCAATCGAATTAATCTCAATTGTCATCGATCTCAATTTCATTTCTCACCCTCTGCGCGGAGTGCGCGGTGTCCCAGCAAAACATTAGCAAATTGCCCTATTTAAAGGCGCGTAGCAAAAATATGTCAAACTTGTTTGCCACACATAGTATACGAAAAATGATCCCCTGAACAAGGCGCATCTTCCTATCTAATTGGTGGTAGTATCTGGAGCCTTATATTCGAGATCCAGCATTTCATAAAATTAGCATATTTCGAAATATTCAAATTTTACTTCGACGGGCTCACTGGTAACTCAAAATACCACTGTACAAATTTGAAGGTGATACCTCAATAGGTTTTGGAGTTATTAACATAAATGTACATGCAGCCCACATGCAGCCCGGCTCAACCAGTTGAGATTGTGCAAAATGAAGTTGACCATCATGATCAGGTCCCTTGAGAACCCCATTCCACAAGTTTTCGAAAATTCGATGTGCCAGACCTTGCTCCTTTCTTATACAACCGATGTCATAGAGCTAATTTACTATGCATCTGAGTTCTTAGACGTTAACAAACAAAAGTTAGAGCAGATCAAGTATCGAGAAGGAGCAAAGCTCGACCAAAACTAACTGAGGTACGCTATTTCCCCTCTAAAGGCACAATGGTATGTTCCAAAACGTGCAATCACCTTCTTCGGTTAGACAATTGCACGATGAGACTAGTGGAGGGAAGAGATTCTCTCTCTCTCTCTCTCAGCTCCTCTTCGCTCCTCTGAATTCGATAGACGTCGTCTCCAAACGGTGAAGTTGACACTCACCATCGTCGCCACTAATTTCACCCTCTGGGCGCCCTTCTGTCTCATACAAGTCATCGATGCTCTCACTCCTGGAGCTATCAGTGAGAAAGGGCTTATTATTTGAGAACTCTACAGAGGGTGCAAAATATAATGTTTCAAAATCATCACTGAGTTCAGAAACAAAAAGTTCTAAAATACCAACCCCCGGGAAGAAGTCCCTCCCCCCTCCCTCTCGTTGCCTCTTCCCTTCAGATCCCGTCGTTGCAACCTACATCCTTCTATTCGGGAACCTCAATTCGTGTGTCAATCCATGGATGTGGTTCATCTTCAATCGGGATCTCATGAAGAGAGCCAATCCATTCTACCGTCTACCAACCACGTATCGATCGATTGCCCTCCTACCGTAATCGGCACCCTTCCAGGAAGGCTTCTCGCACAGAATTCACCCTGACACAAAGGCCGACGAGTAGGAACGATTGATTTCTTCATCAAGCTTTATGCCATCCAGGGCAAATCACACTTCAATAATCACTTCTATATACAAAGCGCAGATCACTCATTAAATCACGCAAATCTACTTACAAAAATGTACAATCATTGAAAGCCAGGAAAACCTGTCGAGTCCTTACCTACTTTTTCAGTTGTTTTGCTTATCTATATTTTTATTATGTATTTATAGATTGATTTCTATATCGTGAAAGGAGAAAGAGATATATTATGAAAGAAATCTTAAGGCGAAGAAGGGGGAAGGCCGACTGTATAACATCTCCCCTATCAACGAGGACAATCATTCCTCTATGCCAGATTGTTGCACTTTCTGTTGTTGTTTGCACCCGCGAGAAGCTTGGCTCCCTTCTTCGATCGACTCTTCTTCCCCTCAGATGCTACCAGAGAAGAGACACTCGCTCTGTAAGGGGCACTCATTCCTTCCCCTCTCTCTCTCCCCCTCTCCCTCTCTCACCTCTTCAGTTTCGATCCAGTCATCTTCGTCGTCGTCTTCGTTTCTCCCTTCACTTCCATCGTCTTCTCAGGGGGATCAGAGAACATCTGCATCATCTCATTGCTCTCCCTCCTCCCCTCCCTTGTTCCTCCCCCCCCCCCCTCTCTCTCTTCTCACCGCTCTCTCCAGATTGGTCCTCATTCTCTTGGCTGCCTTCGCTTCTCGCAGTTCCTCAGCCCTTCTCATAGCAGACGAAGGGATGGCAATCTAGAGTAGAACAGTACAACTCCCATCCCATCCCCAATGGGAACACGAAAGATGGATCGATGCCCCTTCCTCCTTCTCTCTCTCTCCTCTTGTCACGAGTGCTTCTCACACGTGTTCACTCACTGAATGGCAGCTTAGCTCGTCCAATTCTATCAACTGAGGAGGGGCGATGAGGATGGGAGAAGATCGTCCCGAGCCAGACTCATTCACAATTAGCCATCCCCCATTGTCCTCCTTCGTACGAGTACGCATGCAGACAGAGGACGAGCAGTCCTGTAAGAAGGGAGGGATGAAGAGGGAGAGAGAGAGAGAGAGAGACTCACCTCGACATTCTCACTACCGAAGACATACGAATAGAGATGGGAGAGCATCGTGTGAAGGGTGGATAATTCTGAATAGAGAGAGATTCAGAGGGTGAGGAGGTTACATCAGAATGAGAGAACGACTGATGGAGGGAGTTACTCCGCCCACGACACTCGATACGGGTCAACCATGAAAGAGACAGATGGGAGAGCCATTGATTGCCCCCTCTAGGGCAAGGGAGGGGAGGACTGTTTACGGGAGGAGGGGCTTAGAGGGGAGGATGGAAGGGGCTCTGTCCATGACAAACCCATCTTCATGTGAGACAGAGGGAGTGCAGGGGAGAGAAGTGGGTGAGAGAGAAAGAGAGGAGAGAGAAACAAACAACACTGTCACGTGACTCATTTCCACTCATTCATTTATCAAACGCACGGAAATAGGCACGAAACACAGGAGACAGAAGTAGCTAGATAAGAAAAGATAATATACTGTGTAAAGAGTAGGGAAAGAAGGTGGAAGAGGGAAAGGAATACAAGAAAGAGGGGAAGAGTGGTGAGGAGACTATATAAACGGAGACGCAGTAATTCACCGTCTACCGAATGAGCAAGCTGGATACGTAGTGTGTAGCACTCAATAAACGATAGAAATGGATGGGAGGCGGGAGAATGAATGAATGCGAGGAGTGAATTGATTCAGAGTCGAGGAAGCATCGTAGCAGAGATGAGATACCCAGTGTGGGTGGGCTGAGTAGAGGGAGAGACTATCGTGGTTGTTCCCCCATCCTCATCTTTGCCTCCACAAGGAGTCTTCCTTTTCCGTCCTTTCCCAGGTGCACACTCCTCTCCATCTCCATGCAGATTGAACTCGCCCAAGGACTGCTTCCTCTCGTCAACAACCATCAATTGACGAGGCACGATCTACAGTTCCTTTCCTTCCCTCGCTCCCCTTCTCTCCTCACCTCGATACATTCCACCTCCACGAAGCCAGCCTCTCTCATCGCACTCGCAGTTCTCTGTACTTGTTCGATGCACGGCGAGAAGGAGACAAGTCTTCCACCCCTGGATCTCACTCTTCCCTCCCTTATCTCTCTTCTCTCACCTTGGTTTAGACAGTGCTCTCACTGCATTCTCCACTGCTTCCCATGGACAAGGCACGTCCAGGAACACTCCGTCGCACGAATTCTCCACGAAGAATCCCTCGACACACACATTCTGCACGACGGGAGTGGTGACATGAGAGAGACCATGTTCCTGCAACACTCGTCCTTCCTCCCTCCCCTCCCCCTTCTCCCTCCTCCCTCCCCTCCCCCTTCTCCCTCCTCTCTCCTCACTCCCCCCCCCCTTCTCCCTCCTCCCTCCTCCCGCACACCTTGAACTCCGCCTCGATCTTCCTCGTTCTCGTCTCATCGATATCGTGAGTGTAGACATGTCCATCGGGGAGAACTCCGATGGCTAGAGCATGCGAGAGAGATCCCGATCCCGTGCCACTCTCTGCCACTACACTCCCTCCGCGTACCTACAAGGGGAAGAGAGTCACGAGATCTATCGAGGTTTACTATTCCTATGAGCCTCCCTTCACTTACATCGAGGAGAGATAGAATGAGGGAGACATCAGGAGTGTATAGGATCTGAGTTCTCTTGGGAAGGCAGCGAGTCCACAGGTCGGAAGTGGGCCGAAGAGCATGGATGAATCCGGCAGTAGTAGTCACTCGAGAGCCCCATCTTAAAGACTTCCTTCCACTCCTAATAAACATCTTAGTTTACATTGGTCTCTAGTCAGCCACCATCTAGGAGCATTTTAAACATCTTCAATAGTTGACCGAAAAAATAAACGAGTTTACTATTTCAAAACGCGTTCTCTGCAAGAGTGGGATAGCTGCATACATGGGATGGCATGGGATGGCACAATGTTCAAAAATGGACTATCGAGCAGAAACTTGCGGGGGGTAGTGTATACGAGTCGGGTACGCTCCTCACTTACGTTATAGAACGGAAGCACGCCATTTTGACCTACCCAATAAAATCAATATTCCTGTATCGAGTTATATATCATTCGAAAGAGCATGCAAAGTTATGCCTGATTCCCGAGTAAGGATCCGTGGTATTCGTAGGCCCTCTAACTTAGTGGGCTGAAGAAAATCATGGATACGGTATATATTCTTCTTATCACGAACTAACTTTATTTATTATTTTTTTACAATTTTTGTAATTCATTTTAAAGGTTTAAAAAATGATGCTGTGATATAGAAAAATCGAGGACCCAATATTGCTGTTTCAATAGCATAATCCAATGTACTCATTTAGTGATGAGGACCCTTGGGGAATCCCGATAGGATTTAGTGATTCCCGAGCACGACAGATGATCCCTCGAACCTTATCGAGCAGGTCTCTTGAAGAATTGGCGGAAGTGCCCTGATCACGTCAAAACTAGAAAAAGAATCTAAAAGGGAGAGACCTCGCATGATCGTATGAACCCAATCGAGCTCAACCAGATCGATCTCCCCTGATATTAAAGTTTCCGGACGAGGACAAAATTGACCCCTTATTTTTTTCAAAATTGACCCCTAAACTAATACAGGAGAGAAATGACAGAGAAAGTGAACTAGAGATGCCTCAAAACATCAGAACTGTTAGAGCCACACTTTCTTTATCCACCTGAGCTTTCCTGCCTGTCCATTGTTTGCTATTGATATTTGTTGTCCTTTTTAATCATTCATTAGTTGCAAATGTGAAAAAATCTACCATACAATCAACCTGTCACTCGTGCCTAGAAATCCCTTCTCCTTCTTTAATGATCTATCAACCGCCGCCGAATCAAACAGCGGAACTAATAATTTTTTTAAAAATATGATTAAGTTCTATAACAGGGTATTATCGTAAAGAAAATATTATTGATTGATCGTAAAAATGACATAACATTAATCCCACAACTTAGTGGGGAATTCCCACTATGATAGTGGGAATGGTCCCACTGACTTAGTGGTGAGGATCCCACTAATTTATAGGGCCTACGAATATCCCAGATCCTTCGTGTTATTCCCACTTTTCATCGAATTTAATGCAAGTATTGTAAGATTCAAATGCTTAGCTTTCGCAATTCTCTGTTTAGCATGCTCCGCCTCCAATCGGCCCAAATTGTTAATTATCGGAACGCTTTATCAATGGGTTGCTCTTACGATTTCGACGATCGATTTGTTTTCATTCGCGCAATTTACGCCATTTACTAAGCTATTGTTTAAAGTAGTAACTAAATCGATGTAAAACGAATTTTAAAGGTGTCAACACAACACGAAAGAACGAGTTTGGCGCAGTTTGCACTGCCGCGCACAAATCGCACTCGCACGCGCGATTATTGAATTCAGGCTCCGCCCATTTTCACGATGCGTAATCTTGAGAAATGCGCGGAATGGTTTATTTTCTTACAGTAGAAGCCGACTGTTCATGAAACGTCACTTTCTGAACGGTTTATAGATATCATTTCCTATCTCCAATTATCCTTTTATTTGATGCGCCATGCTTTTTTACATAAGAGGAAAATGTTCAGCTCAAGAAAATCTTTCCTCCAAGTTGATATTCCATGCGTTTTCTAGCACGCAATTGTCGCTTGGGTTCGAATCCCACTCGAAGATAATTTTTGCCTATTTTTTCTGTTCATCTTTCATAATATTATTTTTGGTCCCTTTTTGCATAAAGATCTTGTTCAGATATGCACATGTGATAAAGACAGATCGAACCATGAAATAAATGTCCATTTCGTCGATACGCTGGTGGTCTCAAGTACGAACAATTCGGAGCCAATAAAGTCCAGCAAAAATAGAGTATAAAATACGGTAATGAGTAACTCACTGCTTTCCAATCAAGAACTCGTGTCTCAGCTGTCCGAACTTCATAGTGATGGACATTCCTCTCTTCACGACGATGGGATACATGCTGCCGAAGGAGACGTACACGATGACAGTGTCGCCCTCCTCGATCAGCTCAGAGAGACCAACGAACGACGGTCCCCCAATCCCCGCTGCAAAGCATCTTGTACACACTTACTGCTTAATCTTCAGAACTTCATTAATGAAATAACGACCAAATTAAGTCTACCCACCTCCCTTCTGACTCGAGCTATCCGTACTCTCTGTCTTGAGCATTTTTGACCTTTATCTAATATCTGCTTACTGTTTACAATTAATCTTTCCTCTATAACCCGTGACACGACCTAAAAAACTTCACTTTTGGTAATCTATGATAATATCTACCTTTCGCTACAATTACTGAAGAAACTTCACTCCTTCACTTTCTGCGCCGAGATTCATAAGCTGAGCTCTTCTTTGAACCTCCAACGATTTGAGAGCCTTGAGAAGAACTTCCTTCTCCAGACCGTAGAATGCTAAACAAATTCAATATCTTCATCCATAATTTAAATTAGGATTATTTGATATTAAACAAAAACATCTCGTTACAGATATTTTTAACTGAACGAAAACAATTGTTTAACAAGATTAATCTAATTGTAAGTACGCCTAATATACGTAACGCGCAAGCGTTCAAAGCCTAATGCTGGCGATATTTCCGTCGTATGCAATCAAAAGGCAAAGGAAGAGCGGTGTGCCGAGTGGGGAAGGAAGACTGACACTCGTCGACTGTGTCGTCCCCGTGTGTGATCTCGTAGAGAGTACACGGAGTGTTCAGCAATCCGTTTGATGCAGCCCACTCGTAGATAAGGGCTGCCCACTCTTCAGGTCGTCTCCAGAAAACGTGACAGCGAGTCTTACTCGAGTCAACCCACTCAACGTGTTCTGAAGTGAGCATGGATTTCAAACTGCATAACTCGCATGTTCACATTGTTTAAAAATTTATAAGCAGTTAAAATCACTTTTTGCTTCGAGATTGGCAAAAACGAGCTTGATTCCCTCTGAATCGAGTCTTCTATTCAACTTGGAATTGTTGAACAAGGGTGATGAGGATGCCTCTACGAGGTCGATCGTATAGATCTAGAATGAGAGTTGCTGGCACTAGATACAAAATTCATTTACTCACGCCTAAAAATATTCTACAGAAACGAATTAAAGTGTTTATTTTAAATAAATAATAGTACTGGTCCGGCTGCCCCCCCCCCCCCCCGACTTCGGCGGGAGCCCCGTCCTAGCGGAGTAGGTTTCGCAATCACTAGTTTCGAAACTTGTTGACGCGCGATATCTCTCCCTCCACATTTCGTAATCGTTTCGCAATCCGGACAGACGGACAGACAGACACTGCGCTTTATATATAGGTATAGATTTATATTGGAGAGTAGAATCGCATTCGGAAAAATGCGAAATAGTTTGTGCATTTACGTAATGAATGAACTTGAGTTCAATTGCAACTCAAAAATTGAAAAAAAATAATTAAATAATCGATAAAAAAATAATAACAGTTATTGCGGCTGACATATATAACAAGTGCAGTGTCACGGCCCCCGGAGCATCGACATAAGGAAAGGAAAAACGTCCGGGAGCTATCCTGAAAAAAAAGCACCTTGCTGTAAAATGTATGCTGCGGAATTTGTTCGCTAAACGCACGGCATGATTTTTCCCGACGACTTTTTAAAAACATGTCCCCGGGGCCGGAAAATTCTCACGACTATTTTCCGGATACGCCGTACAAGTCATTCCCTGAGTACTGTAGTTTTCTGCTTGAAATTGCCTGATTTCTGTACGATTTCGCTTGTAAGTTCCTGATTTCGGTATGTCGTTCAAAATGATTAGTTAGCTATACGGTTTTCGATCACTGATTACGATAGTTATTGATTTTTCTCTATTCATTGATTTGTTTCATTAATATTATTTTTTTATTTGTTAAATTCTTTTATATGATATTCTTATACTATTTTCACTAAACGATTATTATTTTGCGTTTTTGATTGATACATTTAATTTTAATCGTGAGGAACGTGTGATATGTGAAACTATTAAAAAATAGCCTATTGAAGACGAAGGAGTGAGTCTTTAATTGTTTTGCTGTTGTAAACACAAGTGATCGCTAAATTTAAGATCTTTAAAAGAATGAAAAATGATAAAAAGGAAATGTGTTTTTACTGGTTTTATCGAGGGACCAATGGAAGACTCCGCCCCAAAATGTTCCCCGCGGGAACATCCCCTCTTAACAGAGTGTCGGGAAAAATCATGCCGTGTAAACGGAATAAAAGAGTGTTCGCACCGCGCGTAACGTGACAATCAGGCAATAATCAGGCATTTCAAGTTGCAACTCAGGCAATTCTGACTGTACTTTTTTTGACAGCGCGCGTCTTTTCCTTGGTGCCTGCGGACGTTTTCATTTTCCTTATGTCGATGCTCCGGGGGCCGTGAGTGTGGGTTGCACGTTTGAATATGTGACGACTTTTAGATAACTCGGCCATGGCACACCACCAAACTTGACTAATGTAAATATCGATATACTGATTTAATTTGTAATGATTTTTATATTTTTTTATTCTTGATCGATTCATAGTTGACGTATTCATCCCTTAGTGTATTCCAATCTTGAAAAAAAAATCAATTAAATTGGTTTACCGCCTCTTAAAATCAGGCTTGACTTTGAGACATTCCATGACCTACCTCCGCCGGTAGAGGTCGTCCCCATCGATTAGACCAAGCGGATATTGTAAATAATGATCTAAGCTATCGCTGCATATGTTACACAACCGATTTCTCCCAACCGGAAGAACCGAAAACTTTGTTTGTTTAGTGAGAAGTTGATGAATTTGAGGTTTTTAGCTCCGTTCCGCGACCACAGCCTCTCCCATCTAACAAAACCACTTCCACTATTTCGGGCATACATTCAGATATCTTCCGTGTATCACACTAGACATTATTTATATCCGTAAGTGCCGATATTGTCCCTTGAATGACCAGAACTCGAATTTTTCAAAAGACGAATTTCGCCTTGCTGACTTGAGATAAGTGCGCTAACATAATTGAAGGTACATGTGGGCATGTCTACAACTTCTGAAACTCATCAAACAATAAGAAAAACAAATAAATTCAAAATGTTGTCCAAAAATTACATGTCTGACCCAGCTCACTGACACAACTCATCATTCCCAAAACAATTTTAAATAATAGCCATATTTTTATTCTTTAAAATATTTTTCATATTTTCTGATTCTAGAGCATCATCGATTACATAGAAGCGATCGAAGAAAATATTTATTTAGTGTGTTTGAAAAATACCCATTGCCCTTGCTAGATATATATTGAATAGATACAAGCATCCAATACTACAATATAGGCTGCTTTAATATTTATTCATTGATTTTTGATGATTTTTTAAAACTCTGTGTAACAATTGAACTCAATTCAATCATTACTTAAATGAGCAAACTAGTTATTATTTTTTTTGCATGCGCTTCCGGCATTGGTATAGAAGCCCGGACCAGCCGCAAAGGCTATGGTAGGCTTTACCGGCCTGGGGCGGCACTCCTGCAGAAGCGCAGATCGAGGTACCAATAGTGGTGTCAGGAGTAGACCCCATTCATGTAAGTCGTACCTTGAGACTGTCGAACCCTTACACATGTTTGGTTTGTCATACTGCTTAGCCTGCACGCGGAGGGAAATATGTTTGGTTTGTCATACTGCTTAGCCTGCACGCGGAGGCATAATTCCAGCAGGCACTTGAAAAGACGCTAATACAGCTACAGGATTGAGCATTTACGCTAAAATTTTCCTTAGTATGTCTGAGGGTTCTGCAGTCTAAGGGTATGGCTTACCTGCTTGGGCTCTACTTCCGATACCATTAACTACTATTGGTACCCCGATCTGGGCTTCTGCAGGAGTGCCCCCTCATGGATGGGAGACCGGGCGGCTTCACTGCCTCTGGAGAGGACCTTTTTCGGACTGGTCCGGGATTCTATACCAGTGCCGCTCTTCCAGCCCCCAATATGTAGGTATATATATACAAATATAGGTAAACGTTCCAAACTTTTTCAGGTAAACGTTTTCAACCCACCTTGTTGTGTTGAGCGTAATCGATAACTAATCGACTCCAATCCTCCAATTGTTTCTCGCGCGTACTCAAAGTTGGCTGTATTCTGTGAAATATTATTGTTTCATCAGGCATGAAGAGCAAAGGAGAAATGAGTCACACAAACGCGAAACGCGATGTTAAGACTTACGTGTAGAAAGGAGGGAAGTCATACTGCCATGGCCATTTAAAGCTCATTCTATTCCTCACTTTCCATCACACCTGCAATAGTTGCAGATCAGGCATAGGATATGCATTAGTAAATGATGCATGCATTTTTGTATCAATGGGCATGTTAATTATTTTAAAAGGAATTAGACAGTATAAGCTAGGAAATAGTGCTAACTTAAACCATATGAAGTTCGGAGCGATGCACTCAATCAAAAAATAGAGAAGATGGAAAGGGAGAGAGTGCATGGAGTGAAAGACTAGACAAGTGGAAAGGGATAGGACTTCACTCTTTAAATCCACATCACTCTCTTGTTAGCAAATAAGCTTATTATCTCATTAGGTAGATCAAATAGTGGAACATAAACCACTCGAGAATAATATTTAATCCTATAATCAGGAGCCAGGCAAAAAAATTTACTTCAGCGATTTCAGCATAACTGTTAGTACATGAATCAAGCACGAGTCGAAAATCAAGGAAACAACAAACCGATCAAATAATTATTCACGATGGAGATATTTAATTTCTAAAAATGGGAGAAATAGGAGAAAATTAAAAGCTTTTACGGCAAAAAGACAGAAGATGAATCTACAGTATCGGAGAACTAACGGCTCCGGTTGTTGAACAATCTCATCGTGATGTATCATGCGATTCTACTCTTTTAGGTAAATTTTTGCAATAAATATTATATATGAAATGGAACAGCGCATTGTTATAAAGCATATGAAGATATCTATATATTCCACTTATTTAAGATCTTTTGCGGTTGGAGATCTGTGGAGCAATCGCTGATATGATTGTCATTGCACTACACTATAACAATATGTACATTTTAAAGATCATATACAAGAATGAATCATCGATACAAACATCAACCATTTCAACGACTCCTAGTGTAAAAAAGAATGTACGGCTTCTGTTTCAGGACAGTTTTTGTATCTGCAACTTTAACAGTTGAATCGTTGTAGTGAGTCCATCTGCCATCACGAAGACAGTAGGAAGTATAATGTCCACCGCCCATTCTGAAAAAAATGACAAACTGTCTCAACAATATTTAGATAATTAGGAAATTGGGAATAAAAATTGAAATCCGGAAAACATTGAAATAGCATCTCACCCTGATCCGTGATGTACAACAATAGAAGTTAGGTCGTAAATGCAACCGTTTGCACGCATCTGAATAATGTATCAATCAAGTATCCCTCCTTAAATATGACGTGCCCTTGAATTTGGAGAAACGTATTGGGAAAGATCGAGTCCACAGATCGGGAAATCGACCATGTTGTCTACTTTGCCTCGAGATGTATGTGACCAGCGAAATCTTTTTAGATGTAGACACAAAATCTGTAATTCTGAGTGCGTAAATATAACAAATAATGTTGTAATGACATTTGATCTGGATGAAAAAGATGCTTTTTTACCTTGGGAAGACATCTCAAAAATAATTGTTTTGTAGATGGCTTTCGCTCCTTGCAACTTCCACACATATATTCCTCGCAATGTTCTAATTGTTCCTACAATAAAGCAAGATAGAGAAATTTCAAACAATGAAACTATTCAATGCAACAACACATAACGATGTGAATGGCGAATGGCATTTCGCTGCGCTTTCGAGTGTAGATAAAATACGTATATCTATTTTCGTAACGGCAAACCTTCTCAAAAAATCTCCTGATGCATTCCGTCAGACTGACTATCATAGAGCGAGCATTTGAAGACGGAGGAATGTGAACGTCAAGAGACAGATCTGATGAATTTAGTGTAAATCTTCGATGGGGAACGGACTATGCAGTAAGAATGCTCACCAAGAAACGGATCTTGTTTATTGCTCGTCATTTTGCATGACATACACGTAACCTTAAAATGAGAAATTAACTCTTGCTATTGCAACAGTTCTACCTGACTCTGAAGAGCTCCTTCGAAGATAAGGGAAACCGCTGATGATGTTGGAGAATACTCAGCAGCACATTCGCTGGCTACTCTCCATGCGCAATCATCGGGTATTCGGCATCGACGCAAATCAGCATGGAGTTGATCCAGAGTATAGCGGAGAAATTCGTGACAGTCTTGTTGATTGTATCCACTGAAGGAATACTCTGTCTGTCTAATCTGTCAGAAATCTGCGAGAAACGCTCGCGAACTTTTTAGGTGCATGAAAACTTATTCTCTCGATCCCGCGTGCACTTTTTCCTTCTCTAACCAGGCCAATGAAAATCTGAGAGACAACAATTGCCCAACAGTTGCGGGAAAAGTCAGAGAAAGGCGAGAGTTGTAACACAGCGTGCACCTCGAAATTGTCTTTTCCGAATCGAGCGACAGTTTTCACAATCAATGTCTTGAATGGTTACAGTAATTTAAATCTGCCTGCATCGTGAATGAACTTTGAATATTAATATTAAATTTTGGAGGCATTTGTGCGACTTGAAACTCAGTGATTTCTGATCGAACAAGCATTCTCTATTACCCCATGGTTCTCGTTTGTTCTCCGCGAGAGTCGTGGGAATCCTTTTAAACGATTTTACTGTGAGAATAGAATGCGTAGCAACGTGGTGTACATGATAAACTTCTTAAAGTACTAAAATATTTGCGGAATGGGAAAATATTTAGCCTTGAATATTTTCCCGTTCCGCGAATATTGTAGTACTTTAAGAAGTTTATCATGTAAACCACGTTGCTACGCATTATATTTTCACAATATGCATTACTACATTATTGAGGGTGATATGGAGCGACTTTTAAGCACGGTGCAGCAAGTTTCCATCCTTTAACATTCACATGAATCACCCGGGAGTCAAAAGTGTATTCATAATCGCATCACCTCTGTAGCGACTATATTCCAAATTTTTAGATACATGTAGATCAACAAAGTAGCTCCAAATCTAATGGAAATCATGAAATGATGTACGACTTACACAAAACGGTCGTTGAGTCCCCACACTGCTTGGAAAAGCGCATCAGGCGAAACACAGCTAGACGGAGATCCATTTGGACTAAGGGCAATCAATATCTTGCGAAGTTCTTCGGCAAGCATTCTGAAGTTGCACAAACGATTAATTAGTATAATAATGAAGAGATGCGAAGAAAGAGAGTGTGTGTTTGACCGACGTTGTGTCTTCCGCAGCTTGCTCAGAAGCACATTGTGCATATCTTCTTGTTTTGTATCTTGGAGTGAGAGGACTTGGAGTGCTCTTACTGATATCATCATATTCCAATGATGGAAGCATCACCATGAATTCACGAAAAGTCTCCAAGCTACTGAAACAAACCACGATTGCCGAAAGATAAGAACATAGGTAAAAAATAACAAACTTTAAAGCTTGTAGTACTGCATTCATGAAACAAGTGTTTCCTAAATTCCGAAGACCTTTTGCATATCGTTCATCAGAATCCAAAGATTTCGATTGAACGTGCGAAGGTGAAAGCTGCAGACAAAGTTATTTATGTACCTGATTTATGAAGGACGCACAACTCACCTTTCTCTTGCGTGTTCGTATTTGCTTGCCGCCACTTGGGGGATATTCCAGAACGCTACCTATTTCTTCTTCGTCATACTTGTATCTGCAAAATCCAATAAAAGTTGGCGTTCGCCTTTCGGGACTATACCTTTTAACTTCATTTCCTAAATCGTATCTTTCCGTGTCCTCATCTTCTGCTTCTTCGTCCATATATTTGTTTGAAAGTCTGCAAAACAAAAAATGTTTTTAAAATCAAAATAACCACATCAAACCTTGAAGAATTGTGATATTGAAGAGTATTTCTCATATTGTAGATTTTTCTATCGATAGTGTCTCCAGCAACATAGTCATCACATTTGTAACTTGAAATGTACATTCCAAAAATTTTTGTAAGAAGACAATTTTACCAAAATACGCTGTAACTGAAGCAGTCCATAGTGAGCGCGTGGTCATCATTGCTTTCGTAGTGACGCATTCCATCTCCATTACTGTATCGTCCACAATGAATCAATCCGCAGGATAAGCATATCCAGGGGCTTTCTTCCGTACCGCACACAAAGCAACTCCACGGGGAATTGCTGAAACAATTTGGCTAATAAATTGTCAATCCTCGTTATTTGCATCCTTTATCATTTTGAGACTCCAAGCAAACGAAACAAAAAGAAATTTACCAGAAAAAGATACATAGTATTAAATCATAATGTATTACATTAGGCTTCTTTATGTATCTGCTAGAATGAGTTTCACGAGGTGGTCAGTAACAAACCGTAACTTACCAGCGTTTTCAAAATATGAAGATTTCAAATAATTGTTTTGGGTCGACTTTAAAGAAGTTGTTCCACAAATTTCATATTCGATAGATATTCTCACATTTTATCCGATCCATCCTCCTTGGTATTGTCATGCGATCGTGCTTTAAGTGAGTTGCCGGGATCAGTCCGATTGAGCTTATGGAGCTTGACTGATGTAACGCGAACAGCCCTCCCAAGATGTGGACAGCCAACCATGACAAGGGTCGTCTCAACCAGTCTCACAACCTTTTTTCTCGCAACTGACCGGCCCAAATCTACCGTACCCCGTGAGCCTCTCTCAATAGGAGCTGCCATTTCGAGTCCTATTCTAAACTACTACCATCCGATATGTTTTCTTACACAATCGATGTTCCTTTTCAAATTATTTAGAAAGCAATTTGAAGTTTTTTGAATAAAAGTATATTTTTAAACCGAAGCAAATTTCCAGATCATCCGAAAAATAAAATTCCTCTAACGAATTCCCTGCAGAGCCAGGGTTCCATAATTATGGTAACCGGGCGCTTTCCTTTTCCTAAATTTTCTTGCGACTTTTTCTTTTTTTGAGTTTCACGCTGCTCTTTATTCTGTTTTTTTCTCTAGATTTGCTGCTATATTGTGAATGGATGTGTTGTATTGGATAATAATATTGAACATATTTACTCGCTGTATAACCTGAAATTTTTGCATTTTTTATTTTAATTGTGTGATATTTTCGTTTTGCAGGGTCAACTAAGCTACATCTAAACGATGAAGCTCAACGTAGCGTACCCGGCCACGGGACAGCAGAAATCCTTCGAGGTTGAGGAGGACAGAAGACTCCGCATCTTCTTCGAGAAGCGCATGGCCCAGGAAGTTGAGGCCGACACTCTGGGAGACGAGTGGAAGGTGTGTTGTTTTGATCGATCGTTTATTCTTTTAACCAAACGGCTATGATTATTTTCCACGTTAATCGTAGTTCAAGTGAACGATAAAAAATTACATGAGCCTTCAATCACCTGGTAGATCAATTCGCCTAGTAGATTCTTATTTGCTCGAGACAATGCTGCTTTTCAGGGATACGTTCTCCGCATTACCGGAGGTAACGACAAACAGGGATTCCCTATGAAGCAGGGAGTTCTCACCAACGGACGTGTCCGCCTTCTTCTCGGAAAGGGAGCTTCTTGCTACCGATCTCGCCGTGCCGGTGAGCGCAAGCGCAAGTCTGTTCGTGGATGCATCGTCGACGCCCAGATGTCTGCTCTCTCTCTTGTTGTCGTCAAGAAGGGTCAGTTCTTGTGTGTGCCATATTTTATTTAAAATGTCTAGGCGATGATTATTTTTCCACGTTAATCCGATTTACATTGAAGATATAACATAACATGAGCCAAGATTTGTTAATTTTGAAACATGCGTTCCTTATTTTTTAGCCAATAATCTTTTGAAGGAGACAACGACATCGAGGGTCTCACCGATAGCGTTGTTCCTCGCAGACTTGGACCCAAGAGAGCCTCCAAGATCCGCAAGCTCTTCAACCTTTCCAAGGAAGATGATGTCCGCAAGTACGTCATCCGAAGAACCGTCAAGGCCAACAAGGAATGTGAGTATTTATAGGTTGAAAATATTATCTTACAAATTGAATGTGCTTGAAATGCTGAATTAGTATTAGTTGCCAAAAAATTCTTTTGTGTTCATATTTGATAGTGGTTTTTGAATCGTGGAAAAGCTGGTGAATCTACGTATAAATTTAAGTGAAGCATATATATGAAAGCTTGGAAAATTAATTTCAGCCCGCAAGGAGTTCACCAAGGCTCCCAAGATTCAGCGTCTTGTTACGCCTGCCAGACTCCAGAGAAAGAGACATCAGGTTTCCCAGAAGCTGAAGAGATGCACCAAGAGACGCGAGGAGCAGGCTCTGTACCACAAGATGGTCACCAAGTACGCCAAGGTAAGTT
This sequence comes from Pristionchus mayeri, assembly GCA_036245805.1. Classification (NCBI taxonomy): domain Eukaryota; kingdom Metazoa; phylum Nematoda; class Chromadorea; order Rhabditida; family Neodiplogasteridae; genus Pristionchus; species Pristionchus mayeri. Next base: position 21,203,426 of record BTRK01000005.1, on the reverse strand, counting down.
TAAAACGGTTCAGGGTTTATTCCTTGCGAATTCTTCATCGTTACTTTCCAGGAGAAGCTCGCCGAGAAGATTGCGAGAAGAAGATCATCTGCTTCTCAGTCTGAGTCGACCAAGGCTTAATTTGTTGAATGCCACTTGTTTTCGATAAATGTTGGTTATACACCTTCTTGTAGCAACGCAAAACAAGCAAACGTCAAGTTGTGGAGGGATAGTCGATTCATCGATATATCGATATGTTTTTTATTAAGATGTAATTTTACCACAATGATTTGCGACTAGGAACTGGGAGGTTCTCCTGCAGGCTTTCATGTCACCGATGGTTTGGAGAGAAGATTTTAGAATTATGTTTTGTTTGGCAGAATCCTTGTAAAGTGTAGGAGGAAGCATACATGGCTACGCTGACTAGCAAGGTGCGTTACCAGGCTACGGGGACTTGAGCGAAGTCACTTCGTGTCGTCGCCTTGCTTGTCAAACGGATTGAGGAAGCTCTTCAAACAGAATTGCACAAGGCGGTGGTCAGTCATGGCTGTCTATCGAAGGAGCTGGTGCGATCCCCTCACTATCGTCAGTTACATTTTTCTCTATATTATTATGCATTATTTTGTGTTGCGACATAATCAGGTATCAACATATCTACATATATCGTCAACTCTGCCCTTGACCTGTTGAAAATGTGTCGACCCCGAACGATGACTAGTTTTCTCACATGCAAAAACACACAGTGCTTGTGATAAAATGTTATCCCGAAAGGAACTTCCGAAGATCGTGTGATCTTAAGAATACGTTAATTAATTAACCTGACAAAAATATATGATAGAGAGCGCCCATGTCGATGAATCTCCTTGTAGATTAATCTGTGTCGGGATTCAGTTCCTAATTATTTGGACGAGTTGTCGAGATTCCATCCTGGATGGCCATCGTTCTATCTATTGTTTTCGCCCTTCAATCAGCTTAAGAATATCAAATTGGAAATAGTATTCGTGGTTCTCTTGGCCATTCTATTCACCCTTCTCCGATATCGACTACACCGACAAAGCAAGGTATCCATTCATTCTCATGAATTTAACCCATTCATCTGTTGATCGCATTGAGAAATGGATGGTCGACTGGAGAGTATATCCTCACTATTCGCACAAGTTACCTGAATGCATCTGGAAACTTGGCTACTACGGATTAGCCTGGGCTTTCTCTGTCTATGTCCACTTTTTCACAAATGTCAATACTTTCCATGACCCGTTGTCCATGTGGGAGGGTAAGCCGTTCCCTCATCACTCTCATCCATCCCTTGTGCAGGTTGGAAGAAGGACTCTTTGGTTGCTGATGCTCCCACATGTGAATTTAACATATTGATTATTTACGGGACTCAGACTGCCTTCTATGTTCACTCCATCTACGCCACTCTCTTCATGGATCAGTATTGTCTCCTCGCAATCGTTTAATTGTATTGGGATTGAGATGGCGATCGGACAGTTGGGTTATGTTCATCCATCACTTCATTGCCATTATTCTACTCGTTCTCAGTTACATGGACAAGTTCAACCCACTCCAATCTCATTCCTCTATTATCTCATTCAGCTATACATTGGCAGGAGCTCAACTACTTCTACTGCAGGATAGTTCAGATGCAGCACTGGAGGTACATCAGTCAATCAAATCGCATATACCATGCGTTAACACTAGCCATTTTAATGATTTAAATATTCCTTCTTTCAGATCACAAAGTTATGTGTATATTTGAAAAGGAGAGAGGATGGACGATATTATAGATGGTTGGATAAAACAGCGAATGGAGTACTCTATTCATTCGCTCTCATGTGGTGAGTGGCAGTGAGAGTCTAGAGTTGGAGCTGAAGCTGGTCCTCATTCTATTCAATCTCTCACAGAAAATGAGAATTCGAAAGGGAGGAGATTCCTTGATTCACATATCAAAAGGTGCATGTTAAAGAAGGGGTAGCACCAATGAACCACCACATAGATATTGCGCTCACAATGGGACACTGTAAAAAATGTACACCCGAGAGAGAGGTGATAAATTATCACTGATAATAGTTATGCAGAACAAGTGAAACATAAATGAACCTAATGCGAACCTGCGCTTTCACTGATCTTAAAGTTTATGCAAATAGCATAAGAGACGTCTATGTCACTTCGGATAAAGTGATTCATGATGGGATGGCTCGATCTGGCTGAACTCATTCTCAACCCATTTTTCGTGATACTCCTCCTTTAGATACTCCCATTCGAATATTGCAATGTTGAGGGTCGTATTCCGACTGTGGTTGTATACAACAAAGTTGATGTATGGGGCAATCTACGGAGGTACCATTCTGGGACCTCGTGATTCCCTCGCCTTCCCTACTCTTGGCATTCTTCTCCTTTCCATTCTCATACTCAATCTATTCTGGTTCAATGTGAGTTTCACTTCAATCATCAACATCCGACTCCAGTTACAACTAAAGAAAATTGATTGTACATATATTTGAGTTCATTGTTCGAATGGTGGTTCGAGTTTGGAGAACGGGAGAGGAGCCGGAAGACAACAGGGAGTATGACACCCCCAGTGAACAGAAGAAGAGGAGATGAGGAAATGAGCCAAGAACCGATCATCAATCCTATACTTCATCCATTCACCCCCCTTCTTTTTTCTCTCTCCCCAATTTCCGATAGCAATGTATACAATAACTGTAACTCCTAGAAGAATGTTCTTCCAACATTCCCGTCTGCCCCTTTCCTTCACTTCTCTTGTCCCTTCCTACTTTATTTTCAGTCTTTATGGCAGATATATCATATTAAAGGAGGATTAAAGGAGGAGAAAAGGCAAAACTAAAAAATGACTCTTTCGTTACCAGTTCCTAGCTTTCATCAACGACAAGAGATTCTGAATTTTTCACGTTTTCATCTCTGCTCTGAACTGAGTTATCGCAACTTGGCCGATTGCCAGCCATGGACATCAGGCGAAATTGCTCAGGGAGGGAGCGATGGACCCCTCTCGTTTCTCTAATCGCGCGCGGTTGCTGAGACTCCTCCTTTAAAGGAGGACTAACAGCAAACCTAGCCAACACAAACTTACAACACAGTTTTGAGAAAGTCGTAAACTGTAGCACATTCAAAGTTGAACCGCAGCACAGGCAACGGATGATAGAGAAGAATGAAATGAGAGAGCGCCCTCCCATTCCTCGTTGGGCGCGTCGACTCGAGTGCTTTTGCTGCTAATCCTCCTTAATTTGTATTACATATAAGAGGAATTGGGAGAGAATAGATCACGCGAGAGGAAGGTAGGAATCAAAGCCGACCGGGATAAAATTCCTACAACAAGTACTTCAAGTGATGATTTTTCGAAAAATACGTTGGCAGAAAAAAATTGGATTTTGCTGACCTCTTGGATGGAGATTCGAGGTGAGGCTATATTGGAGAGCAAAATAGTATATGCAACCATTTGGAAGAGAGTCAGCCACTCGACTAACATTAACCTATTAGATACTTCCTTCGTCATCATACATTTTCGACATTAGAGAACGGTTGGTGGTGGTAAGAAAAGATATGAAAAGGGTTGTGCGAAAAGGAAAAATTAATTATATATAGTTACATATATTATTGGCACATTTTATTGTGTAAATTTATGATTCTTTTATTGTAATGCATGAAATCGATTTTTAGGGATAGTGATCTGAGAGAGACTCGAATGATTTGATCGTAAGACGGGTTTCCTTCTCTCCTCCCCTCTCCCATTCTCTCTGTACGCACTTCATTTAGCCTCTCGTTGCTTTTCTATTCGGGTCATTTGCTACTTTCACTCAAGAGCCAGCTAATATTAAATATATGAACATCTTGAGTAACGAATATCGATTGGAAGATGTTAGCAGGTTTTTACTGAAGGTGAAAGGGGGATTTCGCTTGGATCCCCTATCCAATCCCTTCTCACTTGAGACCTTTCCCATTCCTACCTTGCTTCTTTAGAGAGGGGAGTTCTGTCCTCTCTAATCTCTTTCTTCCATGTTTTCCTCAAACCATCCCACTCTCCATTCATCTTCCGTCATTTCTTCTTCACAACGAGTTTTAATGTACTTGAAATAATTCGTGACTTCTTGATAGCACCTTCGGTCCTACTCGTAAAAGATGGATCACCTTAAAGATTCGATTCACAATTTGTCTTCCAACCGGGGTGAGCTCGCTTTTATCTTTCCACTTTGTATGGTCTAATTACCAGATATACGATATGTATAAGGAAAGGGGAGGAGGAGAAGGAATTAATTACAGGCTTCGTCAGAATTCGGAGTCTCTTCCATACTCTTGCTCATGGTGATGATACTGATTACGAGCAGTTCGAGAATAGGTTAGAGAGAGAGAGAGAGAGAGAGAGAGAGAGAGAGAGAGGGCAGATATAAATGAAATCCTTCAGAGATGGAGAATTGAGCACCTTCAGAGAGAATGACGAGGCATTTCGGTTATTCGGGACAGGAGTTCACGTTAAAGTAAGTCCAATGTTGTATTCATTCTCAAGAGTGCTCTTCATTGTGGCCCATCTCAACTAGTTTGGTTCAATCTGCACGAGAGATCAATTGAGGCCTTCATTTTTTGTATTCTTTAAAGAGAAGTAGCCCAATGCTTCTTTGAAGAAGCGCTTCGTTCCCTCCCGATTCACGATGTGCGATTTGGAATCGAAACGATACGGTTCGGGTTCGAGTAGACTGTCTTGATTTTGGGAAGCGCTCCCGAAGGCTCCCAAAAATGCAGACACTTTCGGATGTTGTCGGCCGTCTAGGTAGATTGTGGGAAGGACAGTAACGAGTTTTTTGAGCTTTTCCGAGAGTTTTTTCGCACAATATCACGTCATTCACGAGAGAATCGAGCTGACTCTGGGAATGGAGGGAAAATCGTCAATGTGTACTAGCCGGTTTAGGGCATCCTGGGGTATGCCTGATACTCCTCTAAAGTCTCATTGGTTGTACTTCATTTTGGAGCTCCTAACACCGGTACTCGGTAGCTCCTCATTCGAGAGCTCGGAAACTCGGTAGCTCCTCATTCGAGAGCTGTTATCTCGGTTCTCATGAAAGATGGACGAAAGATGGATTTTTCGAGCTCTATCGATCTATCTATTTCATTTTGTCTGAATGTCAATTTGAGCAGCACTATATTTCGGATCACTTTTCTCAAAAAAAACCATCAGAGAAAAGGTTGGTGCAAAAGTTTCTTTACAAAATTACTTCCCCAGTTTTCGTGCTATATCTTGCTTCGCTATTGAGCAATCTTGGTGGGGTCTTTCTTATTATATTAGTAGATGTATACTCTTCATAGCGCACCTTTGCTCAATCCTGCTCGGTCGGGTGTTCAGGCGGGGTAAGATGCCAAAGTCAAAAAATTCAAATTTCCTCCAGATTATTTGATCGGTTATTTCTCTACACACTGTAGTGAATACACCATAATAACAGCAGTTTCGTAAAGCACATTTAATTGGAAATATATTTTATGAGCTGCGCCAGATCAGTCATGAAATAGCTTGCTAAGGGAGGGTCGATTTTCGGAAACATCAGTTCTTGAAACTAGCATAATTTTTATAATCGTGGTCTACAATTTTGCACGATGAGAAATTGGTCACATATAAAGTTAAATCAGAAGAACCTATTGTGTTAATGCTTCAATAGAAAAATGGTCATGATTTATTGTTCCTCTCAAGAGCAGCACTTTTCAAAGTGCTGATTTCGAAATTGGATCAACGGAATCGGTCTTTTCCACCTCATAAGATTTCCACGAGATTGCAAAACCACCAGTTCAAGGGTTCGGCGGACACATCAACCGTTATTGATCAACTTTTCAAAATAATGAAAGTGGTATTACGTTCACTTAAATTTTATGATAATTTTTGCGGAATACCCAAAAAACGCGAATTTTGCGAATTTTTGATTTGCACTATTTTTCCCGCGATCGACGTAAGATCGATTTGAGATAAACGAATGATTGTGGTACATCTATGCTGCCTCAAATAATACCTGAGTTGTTTTTGGAACAAGTAAAGCAATTACGAGAAAACTTCGAAAATACCTTGTAAAGAAACTTTTGCACCAACCTAATAAAATTTTAACTGTTTATTAATTTGGTCCAGGGCTATTGAATCAGTTGTCTGCACCCAAAATACAGGAAGGTCTGAGTGAGGTAGGTCGATTTTAAACATATTTTTTAAACATAAATATTTGGATCAAAACAATCATTATCCATCGCGCGCGGAATGGAGCGGTGTGGGAAGGAATGAAATGACAAATCCTATTGAAAAATAAGTTTAAATGCTCCGGAAAAGCAAAATCGACCCACCTCTCTCAGACATTCCTGTATTTTGGGTGCAGACAATAGCCCTAGACCAAATGCATTCACGGATAAAATTATAGCTACACTTTTGCCTACATTTTTTTAGAAAGGTGAGCCCAAATGTAGTGCTGCTCAAATTGACATTCAGACAAAATAAAATAGATAGATCGATAGAGCTCGAAAAATGAGTGGGGTTATTCAAAGTGCAATTTTCGGCTATTCTTTCACGAGAACCTAGATAACAGCTCTCGAATGAGGAGCTACCGAGATCCGACCCGGTGTATGGAGCTTCAAAATGAAGTACAACCAATGAAACTTTAGGGGAGTATCAGGCATGCCTTAGGATGCCCTAAACCACCTAGAACTCATTTGACAATTTTCTCTCCATTCCCAAGAATGCCGAATTTATCTCGATTCTCTCGCGAAAGGCGTCATATATCTAGAGACCGCAAGCTCCGCCCACTTTGAGGGAGAAAGAGTGCCCCAAAATCTGGCACTCCAAACGACTAAGCGAATTCCTAACCAAATTCTTAGTGCAAGCCCTTATTATGTAGGTCTCATCAGTCTTTACAATCTGCGAAATGGCGGTCATGATTTTATTTTTTTAACTGTACAAAAAATCGATTGGAAGGTCATGCATTCTCGCATTTTTGTACTTCCAATGAATATTCGTCTTTAGCCTAAGCCCAGCAAGGTTCCCCTGATTTTTATCATCACTTCATTACAAATAAAACAAAAAATAGATTTAAGTTCGAATAGTCGACTGCAAATAACTATCGGACAGTACGCTTATTTATTGGAATACGACTTCCGCTGTTTATCTCTGCTATCTGCAAAAGTATTCCACGGAAGGGGGAGCGAACACACGGTCCCATGGCACAAGGCCAATGAGCTTCACCACTACACCATGCGACAGGTGCTTGAGTCGTTCCTCTGACGATACTTGATTACTAGGCATCGGAATAGGCTCCGCCCACATGCACCTTTCGACGATCACCCGTTGAAATACTCGAGAACACTTTTCGAGCCACAGCACGAGTTAGAGTTGAGATATCGACAAACGGTCAAAAGTATCATCTTACTAGGTTCCTCACAGACATTTTACGCAATGCTTGCCATTAACTGCGACAATTCGGCAATCCACGTTGTGGTCCTTACATATATCATTTATATATAGTTTGAGAAGAATAGCGTATCAAGTTAAAAATTGACAAAATAAGCCCAGAGCGGGCATTGAAGTTGCGACCAAAAGTATCTAGAAAGACAAGGGGAATGCCTACTGAGCCAGGGTGGAGAATGAGAATCCACTGGAGATACCCCGCGCTCACTGGGGAAAAGAATACACCCCATGGGGCGAATCGCACCCCGACATATTTATCCATTTATCTGGAAAACTAGCGACCTTCGGTCGCTACGTGGTTCGCGGGGTTGTGTGTTAAGGATAAATGTTGTCCACGACTGGTGAGAGCCTGCTTAAAACGTTGTAAAAGGCTGGTGAGGCCACAGGCGATCCGAAAAAGTTGGAATGGGGCGAAGCCCCATCCCAATTTTTTCGGATCGCCCTCGGCCTCACGAGCCTTTCACAACGCTCACGCTGCGGGGAGTGAGAGCAGCCGCCGTACCAATTGACCTCATGGTAGTTGTAAGAGAGATAGGAGAGAGTGGGGAAGAGAGAGAGCGCAGACACTCTCTAGATCTACCATGAACTCTCTTCCTCTGATCTACCCTTGTCTCGAGCGATAAACATAAATCGATTTTCTTGCAAAGGTCATGGTACATTCTACCACAAGGGGCTTTGGTATCGCGGCAGGTTGGGAAGCATTTTTGAATAAATTCCGCAGGGAATGCCAGCCAACCACGTTTAGCACCAATTTTATGAATGAAAATATAATTGTAAGCGGCTGGTGAGAGCCTGCTTAAAACGTTGTGAAAGGCTCGTGAGGCCTCGGGCGATCCGAAAAAAAATTTCTCCATGGTAAGGCAAGAAATAAAAGTAGCTGCCACGGGAGAC
>BTRK01000005.1:21135993-21194615 GCA_036245805.1 Pristionchus mayeri | reverse complement strand
GTCGCGCTCTCTCACTTTTGCAATCTCTCTCGTACACGCGACCAGGGTCAGATCAGGTTTCGTCCTCGTCCGGTAACTTTAATTTATATCACGCGTCTTCTGAGAGATTGCATGATCTAGGGGAACTAGCTGTGAAATTTTGAGCAAGTTGCAGTAAAAAAATTAGAATCCACTGCAGACGAGAAAACTTACGTCACAGCCGGTATAAAAGCCGTAAAATTCCTCAAAGCCGGTTCCAGGTAAAATCCACCTTGTACCAAAGTGTTGCCGTCTGCTGTGGGGCTAGGCACAATTTTGATATGTACATTGACCAAACTTTTGCAGCTAGTTCCTCAAGGGGCCAATTTTGATGCGATCTCTCAGAAGACACGTGATATTCAATATTACTCTAAACCTCAAGGATAGAAGATTCTATTTCAGAAATATTTCTGATTATCTAATATTAAACGTATGATGCATATACAAGATTTATCCTAGTTATAACTATGTGCAACACTTCGCACAAATATCTCTTCCTACTCTTCATCAAGAAAAATGTCGTTCGACCTGAAATATTTTGATTCTCCTTTTATATGGAACCATTCTTACTTGATGACCTTATCGTCCTTCTCTCTCTCTTCCTCTCCCTCTCCCGCTTCTTTCTTCTTCATCTCTTCTTCTTCCTCCTCTTCTCCTCCTCTTCCTTCACTCTCACTCTTCTCTCCTCCTCTTCTTTCTCCTTCCTCAATCTCGCCACGATGGCCGTGATGAGAGCTGCCCCTTTTCCACTCCCGTCACCCGTCTGGATTACGTTACACTGTAATCAACCACTTACACTCCGTCTAGATTACTGTACACTAGGATGGGCATGCACGGCGTTTAACCGCTCAAGCAAGAATTCCAAAAAGGCAGAAATATGCCGGATGACAGTTTAGCCCCGGCGCGTAGCGCCGGGGCAATTTTGGCCGGGAAACGAGAAATTCCCACGGCCGGAAAGGGCCCTGAGAGGGTAGGGCATCGACTACCGTTTAAACTCAAATCCAAGTATCCATCTTTTGGGGATCTTAATTGGGAACATAGGAGTTGCTAAATCCGAAATTTGAAGTCTCTATCATAACCGGAAGTGCCTCAGGCTGACTCCGATTTTTTTCGGTTTCGCGGCGTCCCGGATATTTGAGTTGGTGGCGCGAGCATCGTAGACAGACGTGCTATAGCTCATTCTATAGAGCGTATATATACACGGTTGCCCGCCTAGACTTTCAGAATTGTGAAACTCCTTCTGCAAAGGTGCGAAAATCGCCTCCAAAGATCGAAATTTTGCACCCGCTTGCAGTCCAGCCACATTTTGGGCTATCAAAGCTCTCAATGGAAAATCCAAGTTCCTACCGGCCTACTGTAGACTAATATTGACACAGCGAATCCAATGAGCATAATTTCGAAAAGAATGGTTTCCATCTGTAGGTGCTGACGCGTTTCAAACATTTCTCCGCGCGAATTTATCCCTCTTCCTCCTCCTTCTCTCTCCCTCCCCGCGCCTCTCTTGGCCAGGTCACAGATCGTAAACAACACGAATCGTTTCAAGTTGTCAACAGCCATCGGAAACGAGATGCAAAGTTGAAGCTAGGGCAAAACAAGTGCCATATTTGAAATCAGCGTGCTAAATTACCCATGACGGCATGATTTCTTTGACTCGAACGGGCACTCTCAGATTTGTCCCCTCTGGGTGTGGCACGGTGTGACAACCCCCCCCCCCCCCCCCCCCGGAATTACCGGAGTTGGCCGGACCATTTTAATAATATTCATCGTTCCGCTACAGTAAATTGGTTAAAACATTCCGCGCACGAAATTTAAAACATGTAAACTGTTGCCTGAATTACCGTAATATATTCAAAAAAACAAACGGCAATTTGTAAAGTTCACCTATTGGCAAAAGTCCAGGCCTGGACTCGAAAAGTCTTAAACGGAAAACCCTGACATTTGGCTCCCCATAAAGTAACAAGTTGAATTTTCGCGGGCTTGCCCACGACATTCACACCGCAGTGCGAGACCCATGCGTCGCGTGACGCGTCGCGATCATGGCCAATGTTTTCAAATAGGACTAAATTGAATTTCCTTTTGGCCTAGGGTAGTTCAGCATGCCCGATTTCTTGAAAGCAAATTATAATTATTTTAAAAATATATGAAAGAAGTTTCCGCAGGTCAGATTTATAAAAATAAAATTTCAACGTGTTTAGAAAAGGCCTATCTTGCACAAGGTTGCCGACCATTTTTGACCTTTGTTTATCAGTGCATTCGCCTAAGAATCGCATCTCTGAGAGAACAGGCAAAAAAGGGCTTCTGGGATTTTCACAGAATCTTATAGCCCATGGTGTCCTGCATCGAAAACTATTGTTCATTTGGCCTGAAAAAATTAATTAGCTTAATTAGCGAATTTACAAGTTTGGACTATTTCGGACGTTTTCCAGTGTATCTCACTGGAATCGAACTCAAATCTAACGAAACCTTGATTTTAGACTAAAGCTGACCCGCCGAATCGAGCTGTGTCAATATATTAGGTTGTCTCAAAAGTCTCTGACTATTTATTTTTCGAATTTTTCTTGGTGTATTTAGACTCCTTACCATTCCGTTATGGTTGTAGTTAAGAACATGGTAGTAGACTACAATAATATATTTGAATGAAACATTGCTCGTAGTTCGCCCAAGAAAATCACTTCTAGGTACGAACATGCAAAAATCGTGACTTTTTAGTGTTTTCGAATAAACACTGGTCCTTGAATATATGTGGCCTACCCAATTAGCCCACAATATCAGTGGTAGAATAAGACTTGCTTGTTCAGATAATGATGAAATAACAGGAATATAGCGTGCTTGAGAAGCGGTAAACGGTTAAAAGTGACGTTTTCAGCAATCAAATCTCTACAGAAATATTTCGAAACATCATATTTCTTAACAGATGTATGAACATCCTCCAAAATGCAACCGTGCACTAGTACGGAAGGGCACTTCTGAGTGATCAACAAATTGTGGTTGCTGATCGATCCACACTTTCAAAATATGAGCTAATGTATATTCGGAAAATTTTAATTGGTGCAGGATTGAGATTGAGAGCCATTATCAAGTATGCGTTTGAGGCCAATCCGTTGGCATTATGAAATTTAATAGTCCCCACTCGTCACCCTTTAAAACAATGCTTTTGTTTAGCCGATGTCAGAACTATCACAAGAATTAAAATCTATTCAAAACTGAGATTAATTTACACCAATGTCGAATTTAGCTGTGTACAGTGCTATTCTTAGTGATTGAATTGGTCCACAATAACACTCGTTTTAAAGGGTTCCCAAGGCCACATGAACTGTTAAAAACCATTTGTTGATTGGTAGATTCAGAAGCACGGGGAAGGTCAGTATGTTCGAAAATGAAAATAGTCAGAAACTTTTGAGACAACCTAATAATATGCAAATTCGAAATTTGAATTTTTTCCCGAAATTTCCAAAATTATTTTCTAGAAAACGAAAAATTATACCTCTTCAATTTTTAGATATGATATGACCTATGAGAAGAGCTACTCGGAAAAAAAAGTCGTCCCAAAATATGGGGATCCTGGTAGGTTTAAGGCCAGAAAACATACAATTTCTTTTAGAGGGAAACCCCTCATTCCGACCGAATCCCCTCGCCCGAGCGGCGACGAATGAAAGTTCTCATCACAGTGATTATTCACAATACATTGAGTTTCAGAAACGTTTATTATACTATTTTTTTGGAATAGCTCCTCGAGAGCTTCCTCTACAATGCACATAATGAGCTCCTCGCTAGTTACTTTCTCTTCCATTCTATATCCATCTTCCTCCTCTTCCTTCTCAACTTCAAGGATATTCGGAATTTTTACGTCTACTACGATTGCTTGAGTAGTCATCTCAATTCTGCGTTTACGACGGGTGATTATTGCATTTTCGCTTGGCGTAGAATTGTTTTAAGAGGAGTCAGATTTGGAAGGAGCATGTTTGGCTGAAAAAATCACAACAGCAGAGTATAAATTTCAATTTCTTACCTCTTCGGAGTCTCTGACTTCCCCAGCTTCCAAAAGCTGAAGTAAAGGACAAGTCCGTTGGGACAAATTTCAAGGGGCAATTTGAGATTCAGAAGCAAGAGTTGGTTGATTTAAACTCTACTGTTGATTTTTTTTCAATCGTAGTAGACGTAAAAATTCCGAATATCCTTGAAGTTGAGAAGGAAGAGGAGGAAGATGGATAGAGAATGGAAGAGAAAGTAACTGGCGAGGAGCTCATTATGTGCATTGTAGAGGAAGCTCTCGAGGAGCTATTCCAAAAAATAGTATAATAAACGTTTCTGAAACTCAATGTATTGTGAATAATCATTGTGATGAGAACTTTCATTCGTCGCCGCTCGGGCGAGGGGATTCGGTCGGAATGAGGGGTTTCCCTCTAAAAGAAATAGTATGTTTTCTGGCCTTAAACCTACCAGGATCCCCATATTTTGGGACGAAATTTTTTTTCCGAGTAGCTCTTCTCATGGGTCATATCATATCTAAAAATTGGAGAGGTATAATTTTTCGTTTTCTAGAAAATAATTTTTGAAATTTCGTGAAAAAATTCAAATTTCAAATTTGCATATTATATTGACACAGCTCGACTCAGCGGGTCAACTTTAGTCTAAAACCAAGGTTTCGTTAGATTTGAGTTCGATTCCAGTGAGATACACTGGAAAACGTCCGAAATAGTCCAAACTTGTAAATTCGCTAATTAAGCTAATTTATTTTTCAGGCCAAATGAACTATAGTTTTCGATGCAGGACACCATGGGCTATAAGATTCTGTGAAAATCCCAGAAGCCCTTTTTTGCCTGCACCCTTTTTCGATGAAAATCTGCGACTCTTAGGCGAATGCACTGTTATACATAGGGACCGCAGAGCTCCGTCCTTTCTGCCGTCCACCATTTTTTGCATTGGGAAAACTCACACACCATCACACCACCTTTTTATTTATTTATTTTCTCAGGTTTAATTTATTTTAATTCTTACTTTTTTCATACAATCGATAGAGCATCATCTGAAGATACAAAATCTTAACTGAATTAATTAATTTAGTGGTTATAAAACATAAATAAATGCATTGGAAGAATATTACGCTTCGAATTTTTCTAATGATTTGTATTTTTCTCTTTTAATCGGAGTGCACTATTTTAGTTCTCTAATCAGATGATTGCGCTAACCATCCCTGCACTCTGTAGAGGTACTGGTGATGCTTGGGGTTCGTTCGCAAGCATGATATATGACTCTTTCTGAGAGACAGTCGTCATTTTTCTCGGTTAATCTTGATTTTCTCCATTTTTCTGAGTGCACTATTTGAATTGAACGTTTAATCACATGCAGCCACCTCCCCTCTGCCCTAAACAGATGCTAAAAATGACGGTCCGTCGTTCGCTGACTTGTTTATAGCACTCGAAGATCAACATGAGCAAACGTTCGATTCTCGGGCTGTACAGCAGTAGAGTGCGATTAGTTGGTCTTGAGCACACCGTTCATATAGGTTATCAAAATAAACAGTAAAAAATAAAAATCTAATAATCATAGAATGCATTAATTTATTTTCGAAAATATCCTTGCATCAGAAGTAACACATTCGCCCCAACTTGACCAAAAAATACGGTCGATCTCTGGTAACATGTGTATTTTTTAAAGGTATATTTATTAGTGCTATTATTTTTTTCAATGACTATTATTGTTCATAATCGATCCCGCAAGTTCGATTTCATAAGATAAGAATCGCGGAATTGATTCAAAATGTATTTGTTAACACCCCTCCGCGGTCCCTATTTATACATGATAAAATTGTTCGATGCGTGTCATTAGTGCAAGTTAGCAAAAACCATGTAAATATTCACAAATACGTAAGGGCGGTTTTAAGCATTTCCGTAACAGAAATATTAGTTTGCGATTCGCCACTATTATTTCGCTGTTAGAGGCTCCTATGTGGAATATCCTTACAGATCAGTCCCTCGCTGCTTGTAGTCTCACACTGCGTTTTCTTCAGCGCGTGATTGTCGTGTTGCCATTTGCTGCATGTTTCTTTTTTCATCACGCGCGACGGCACGCATGTCACACCGTGTGTGGAAAGGGAGGAGGAGGGAATTGATAGCTTCCCATCTGAGGCACTATAAAATAACCCACATGGAAAATACATATTAATTGGAGATTCTCCCGATCCAATCAATGTACTACGTAGAAAACGTTAATCACTAAAAATAGCGACCTTCGGTCGCTACGTTGTTCGCGGGGTTGTCTTTTAAGGATAAATATTGAACGCTACTATTGAGAGCCTGCTTAAAACGTTGTAAAAGGCTCGCAAGGCTTCGGGCAATTCGAAAAAATTGGGATGGGGCTTCGCCCCATCCCAACTTTTTCGAATCACCCTCGGCCTCACAAGCCTTTCACAGCGCTTACGCTGCGGGGGGTGAGAGCAAGTTGGTCAAATTTTACAAAAACTATGTGCTCTATTTCTAAACGATGGGTTGTGAATTCGCAGATAACTACGTTACCGTATTCTAAGGTATGCAAGTAGAAGCCTGCTTAAGAGACACGCTCCGTAAGACTCGACCACCCTGCGGTCATGTTGAGCTAGCAACGGGAACCGCGAGCCATTACTGTGATGGTAGGAGTGCCTTAGGCTTGCATTATTGAAATTTGCCACTTATAATATATTACGGTCATAGGGCAAGAAAAAATATCAAAATAGGGGGAAAATGGGCGAAAAATCGTATTTTCTTAGGAATCCAAAATTGACCCAAAACTCAAAATGCTTTTTACTCGTGGTGCCCCGAAGTTGTTAAAAAGGCATTTAGAGCAGAAATCAATCGCTTCTTAAAATCATTTTTTGTGCTGAAATTTTACTTTTTGCGGTATATCTGACGCATTTCGGGCCAAAGCCCTTAGCTTTATTAGCCTCAATATAATCGGGAGTATGTAGCAGCAAAATCACTTGGCAGTGAATCTCGACAGCGCGGCCATTTTCTAGAAATAATTTTCGAATGTATTCCTTTACCGAACCTGCAACTTCAAAAATTCATTCTAGACAATTCGTTGAGAACAGTGATTAGGTTTTAACACTTTTAGATATTGCTTGCCTTGATATAATTTTTAGCACTAGAACAGGCCACAATTTCGCTCGTTTAAAAATTCACTTTTCACAACTTCGATTATATCAATACTTGGGAAGTATTTTCTCGTTCCACATCAGCCCAATCCCATCAATTTTGTATAACTGTTGTTGATTACCCCGACCTAATTAAGAAAATCGCAAGATGGGTCCCACCTGCCATGGCCAAAATTCACGTTTATTTTTAAACAATACAACAACACTGGATTAGTGTTCTGAAGATGAAAAAACAGATGCTTTACATGATTTCAAAAAATTTAAAAATTCACATTTTCCTATTTTTATGCAGCAATATCTACCAAACCGTGATTCCAAGCCCTTAGCTTTTTAATGTGCGATATACTATGTTTGGCCCTGCGTCAACATGTCCGCAGGGTGGCCGAAATGGTCGAGTCTTACAGAGCGGGTCTCTTAAAACGTTATAAAAGGCTCGTGAGGTCTCCGGCAATTCGAAAAAGTCAACAGCTGAGTGAATTTTGGCAAAATTTCAATTCAATAACACGGATCTCATGAAAGAATGCAGGAACCCATTCGACAGAAAAAATTGATGATCATAATTTTCGCCAATACTAGTAAGACTGGCCAAAGTGAGGGCGAAGAGAACAGATATACACTTCGTTCATCGAAATTTGCATGTTTACGAGCAATAGTGACCTACCGCTTGAAATGACCGTATCTCGGTCAATTTTTGAGCTACAGCGAGCGAATTTTTTTCCAATGGAAGGGCCATGAACTTGTCTATACGTGGAATGCAAGCGAAAAATTTCCAGAAAAATCAAATTTAATGCGTTTTTTCATGATAACTATAGGAAGATGAAACTTTTCCGCATAAGCATTCCTACGTATAGACGAGTTCATTCCGCTTCGATTGGAAAAAAATCGCTTGTTATAGCTCAAAAATCGACCGATATACGGTCATTTAAAGCGGTAGGTCACAATTGCACGTAAACATGCAAATTTCGATAAACGAAATGTATATCTGTTCTCTTCGCCCTCACTTTGGCCAGTCTTACTAGTATTGGCGAAAATTATGATCATCATTTTTTTTCTGTCGCAAGAGGGCCTTGTTTTCCTACATTTTTACAGGACATCCGTGATAAAAGGAGTGAGATCCTATTACACAAAACAATGAGTTCAATAAAAGTCCCGGGATCAACAGCCAAAATTCTCACTATTTTTGACAATCTCAATTATAATGTTATAATAAATGTTAAAAAAGAGAATTTAAAAAAAGGAAAATATTCAGATTTCTTAGTGAAATTTGAAAAAAAATAGTGAGAGAATTTTGGCTGTTGATCCCGGTACTTCTATTGAACTGATTGTTTTGTGTACTGTGAGAATAGAAAGCGTAGTCCGTGGTGTGGTGGGCGAGATTTAGTATATTTGTTTCTAAGTATACGCGGAACATTTTGCCTCCGCGTTCCGCGTATATTTAGAAACAAATGTACTAAATCTCGCCCACCACACCACGGACTACGCTTTCTATTCTCACAGTAATAGGATCTCACTCCTTTTATTGAATTTAAATTTTGCCAAAAATTCACTCAGCTGTTTACTTTGCTTGCAAAGCCAGGATACGCCACCTTCCCACGGAAGGTGGATTGCCAATTCTGTATGTCTGGAAGAAGAGACTAATATGTACCTCTAGTCCAGGCTGCACCAATTCCTTGATCTTCTCCGTGACCCAATGATGAAAGAATGGGTGGTATTTGTATGTGGAACCGTCCATCCCCACTACCATCTTAGGACGGGCAACTCGGTTGAGAACACACGCAATTGCTTAAGAGATGTAAATGAGTGATTGGAAATGAGTGAGACTGACCCTATCTAGCAGATCACTAATCCCTCTTCTCCTATGGCATGGAAAAAGTCAAGAAGAAGAAATACTTAAATTCCCGCATTTCCATATCTCGGCTCCTAGATGAGCTAGCTGCTTGCAATTTGGAATGTGTAAAAGCAAGTTAACCCAATATTCCAAATTTCAAATTGCTACCTCTACTAGGAGTCGAGATACGGGACTGTGGGAATTCAAATATTTCGTGTTCTCCTTGAATTTTTGGACGCGAGTAGACTGACCAGCTGCAGCCAGATTGGCACTTCTCCGTGAGACCACCACACACACTTCCCGTAGCAAGAGCATGTCAGAGAAAGTATACGACTCGATGGCCAATTCATCCATGATCTGACGAGTGTTGGCATACGAACCACAGTCGTCACTACAAGGAGAGGTTGAGAGGCAAGGAAACCATATGACCATTCTATCCTCCATTTAACTTCATAATATGAAATTAGCATCCATATTTGAAACTATGGGAGAAAAGACACAAAACACTGACTGCAAAATTTCCGAGATGTATTTGGTGGGGAAGGATCCGATGGTGTTTAGGCGATCAGAAGGAAGACCTTTGAAGAGGACCTGGGAGCACATTGTTAGACCAATACAATGAGTTATCGAACCTTCGCTTTGGTCAACTTCTCCAGAACCAGACGAACTATCTCACCCATGCACATTCCAGCGATCAATTTGTCCAACCTCAAGCTTACCATATTGATGGATATTTCCAATCGATAAAATAATGCAATTCGTTGTGCAAAAGTTGTGACAGGGAATTAAATTATACAATATTTTGCCAATTTGCAGTGATACAGTGTTTTACAGTGATAGTGTTAAAATTTAGAAAAATACGAAACTTAAGGGAAAAAATCGACTATTTAAAGAATGGTTAATCCTGAGTAAGTAATTCATTGACCTAAAAATAGGTGCGGAGAAAGTATGGCAACATACATTATTGCGAAAAATTGGCGAACTACTAATAACCATTAATCCAGTTTTGGCCTTGATATACCTAAGCTAAATATCTCTAAGAAATTCACATTGGTTAATAGTGTTGTTCGCTCGAGCGCTCGTCACTCGAGCGAATAAAAATAAATGCTCAAGCAATAATCGCTCGAGCGATTATTTCTGTGACTCGCTCGAGCGATGAATTCGAGCGGTTTTAATCAATGCAAATTCAATAAATAATGGCAAAATCATTCGAGCGCTCGCCAAAAATCAATTTCTCGAGCGCCACTCTCGCTCGAGCGATTTTCGAAAATAATCGCTCGAGCTATCGGCGCTCGAGCGCTCGTCAATAATTAATCGCTCGAGCGACGAGCGCTCGCGAATAACACCACTATTGGTTACCCAAGTAATGACTCTAATTTTGAGAGCTGATCGAATTTTGAATCCGAACAAGTAGGACGTTGGCCCGCAACTAGGTTTTCCATTCAAATGATAATTCTTAATCGCTGGATAAGAGTTCATTCGCGTTAAAGAAGGAGTGTCAGCAAAGTATAACTTTTGACGCTGTCATAACCAAGACGTAGCTTTGCACAACCATAAGAGATTCTGAAAATTTCACATTCATATCTCTATTTGATCCGAGTTATCATTAGTGGGCAGAATGCCAAGGAGGCTTGTAGGAAAGGGACGTGCGGGAATTCAAATATCTTGAAGATTTGTCAAAAAACAGGTGGGAATCGAACCCGCAACCTCCCGATCACATGGCGGCGGCTCTACCACTGAGCTAAGCACCTAGCCCGCGTCCTAGCCATCCTAGCCCGCGCTATGATCTTTGGCGGGTGGGCTAGGTCATGGTTATGACATCGTCAAAAGTTCAACTTTGCTGACACTCTAAGCTGACACTTTAATAACACAATTCTAGAGAGTAACCATCCCACATTAAAATCCACCTAACTGACCAACATTACGATTTCGGAGAACGCATAAATATACATTTAAGGCGTCAGACATTGAAGATGTAACCACGTTTTGATAAATCTCATTTTTAAATTTTATGTTCATCATGCTTATATTGTGAATCTTGCATGGCATATTTAGGGGCCGAATTATGAATTTTAGTGACATTAAATTCAATGAAAACAAGTATTGAATATCTGACTCAAGCTTTGCAAAATATCGATGAAAAGGGCGCTTGAGAAAGTTTTGAATGATATGTCATGATATGTATAAATGTCATGGAAAAATAATACATGTTATAGCAGATTTTACCTATTCATTCAGTGTATTTAATGCGCACTTTAAATTGTTCCCCTAGTCATGGCTCGACCCCACCAATTTCGCCATTCAATTATTGACCTTTGGAGCACCGGCGAGACCGTTGGTTCAATCTCGAAGAAACTCCGTGTTTGCCGTCCTATCGTTTTCAAGACCATCCGCCGTTTCAAGGAGCTTCTCACGACTAAGAACCGTCCTAGAATGGGCAGAGCTTCCTCCGCTGTCACTCGCAAGAACATGAAAAATGTGCAGAAGCGAGTCACACGCAAACCCGAGCGATCTATGATGAAGATGACCCGTGATCTCGGCATTGACGAGCATTCAGTGCGCAAGATCGTCCATTCTGACAAGACTCCCCTTGTTTTCGTCAAGCCCGGTGTGAAGGTCGATAACCACTACTACATCAAGCAAATCCTGGAGAAGACTCTTCTTCCCTGATCACGTTCCCACTTCAAAGGGCGCCATTGGACCTTCCAGCAAGATTCTGCACCCGCCCATTCACCCAGAACTGGTGCGCGAGGCATCTTCCCGACTTCATCCCATCTAATGAGTGGCCCTCCAAGAGTCCCGATCTCCCGACTTTAGCGTGTGATCTGTTCTGGGGAAGGAAGCTTGCTCCATTCGCCACCCAAATCTGGGGAGTCTCCCTTCAGAAGGCATGGGACAATATCGACAAGAAATACCTTCGGGCCGTCTTCGAGTCAGTTCCTTCTCGTCGCAAGGCTGTCATCAGGGAGGTCAAATCGAATAACCTCTTGTTGTTATGTTCCTAATATCTCTGATAAATGCTATGTACCCTTTCAAAAGTGTTCGATGGTTTTGAAAGAAAATACATGGTTAAATCCTTTTTGCCATACTTTCTCCGCACCCTGTAGATTCAGACTCGTTATCCCATTGTGCACTGAAGGCTTATTTACACTCCTGAGTAGTTGCGTATCA
Organism: Pristionchus mayeri; assembly: GCA_036245805.1. Taxonomy (NCBI): domain Eukaryota; kingdom Metazoa; phylum Nematoda; class Chromadorea; order Rhabditida; family Neodiplogasteridae; genus Pristionchus; species Pristionchus mayeri. The sequence goes on along the minus strand of BTRK01000005.1, from coordinate 21,182,469 downwards.
TAATCATACAAATACGATTTAGAAAACTTTCGTGGTTTATGAGGGCGGCTTCTTTGTTCGTGAAATATTTTTAGCGGGCCGTAGGTCAGAAATTCATGTAAATTTCGTTTTGAGGAGTAGAACGAAATGCTCGAATCTAATGATCACAGTTTTATACTCGTACACAAGTGTGTTTCTTAGGAAAAATGGGTCGAATGATCCACATATATCGTTGGCCTAATGAGACAAGAGCGAATCCATTGGGTACTCGAAAAATGGCATTTTTTGAGTCGTCAAAAGTTTAGTAAGTAAAAGCTCACACTTGGAATATTTCTAAGAAATTTATGGACTATTTAGCCAAATATCTAAGGAAAATAGCGCTAAAAATAGAAGACAATCGAAACACTGTGTGCCGAGTAACTAGTATGTAAATTTGTTTCCATACTTTCTCGGCACCCTGTAAACCGTAAATCTGATATTATGTTGTATAATTTCAGTTTCTAATAAAACGAACGAATTGACTCCGGGATGGTCGGATCTCGCATCTACGATCTTATCATATTGAGTGAAGATGTAATCTGCTTCTCCTTTGTCGCCGAAACCTCCCCATTCCGTATCGACGATCATCTGGCAGACATCATCCCTCTCGTCCTCAACACCTCCCCCTCACCGTCTTATGTGTGTAATCTTCCGTTGCATTACTTAGCCCGAATACCAGATTCCTCGTGTCTTCCATATATGCTGCATTAGTGCCAGTGCCTTAATCCCATCCTTTGCCCATTTCTCCTGCATTCGAGGGTACCTATGATGACTCCCAGATCGCACGCTCCTCCATTCTCATACGCAGCTGCCACCATCGTCCCCACTGTGTCGTTGATGAGTGCAACGATCTCCACACGAACTCGCTGAAGGACGACGTGATTGGAAGGGAAGAGGAGGGACTCACTCCATCTCTGTCGATCGCCTCTTCCAGCAGTCTCACTACGTCCTCTCCTACTGCTCCAGTCGCTGTCACTCCCTTCGTCCATCTATAACGGATGCACACCAAATACATAACAATATATTAGAGGTTATGTAAGAGTTGGAGGCAACCATAAAATACTTGTCACCTTTGAAACTGAAACTTTAATTATAGTAAAAAATAATGAAGACCTTAGGAGTGTGGCTGATCGGAGTCCGGTTTGATCGCACGGATACGAGAATGTAAATCCGACCATAAGACCCTCATCCTGTAGTCCTTAACAACCAATCGGTTAGACAGTCTCTACTTTTCCCATGACAATTCCTCCATTGGGCCACTCTTTAACAGGAACAGCGTGGGAAAAATTAACGGGTTGGAAAAACTAACCTTTCTCACAGAGAAAATCAGCCAAGGCTTTCGCAATATAATCGAAGAGCTGGAAAGAAAATATAATAAGAATGCCTGCACATGGTTGTCCCATTAGTCTCGTTCGTTTTTATAGACGAACGTGCTCATATTCAAGCAGGTTCAGTAACCATGTTTTCATCAACACACCAGAGCAAAATAGTCCGCTAAAAATAACGAAAATAAAATGCGCGGTGCATTACATGTTTCTGAGGTATGGTAACCGTGGCCTTCCACTCGGTCTCTTAGCCAGCACATTTGCTATGATTTTGTATCTTTGATTTTTGCTACGAGACCCCGAGCAATAAGAGCAATAAGCTCCGCACTTTTTTATAATCGCGCCGCACGATTTCAGGAACGTGCATAGTATTCGCAGAAGTCGTAACCTGAAGAATAGCAAGGCGAAAAATTCTTGAGGAGTCACTTCCAACTGTCCTGTGCTATTACTCTGCCCACATTTTTGCCGATTTGAATCGGGATAGGTCGGACTTAGCTCCGCCCCTCCCTCTCTAATTCCGCTTTTCCGCCTCGTTGTGTTGATGAGTTTTCACTTAGTTTTTTATCCCTACCGTGGTTCAGAGATGAGATAAACGGCCAAAAATATGACCTCATTAGGCTAATTGAGCATAGTTTGAATGAGATTAATTCACTTCGGGTATAGGGTTTGGGTCCCTACAGGGTCCATCGAAAATTGATGAGAAATTGGTTGGTTATCTTTTCCACGTATAAGGTTGTGGTTATTTTGCGATTCTACGAGACGCGTGATATAAAAAATTCCAATATGCACGAACCTTTTCTGCAGTTCCATGCTGTGCCGCATTGGGCATTCGAGTGTTGAACTGCTTGCTTCGCATCGGTTCTCCTGGTTCCATCTCCATTAACATCACTCGCAAGTTCGTTCCTACAAAGAAAATAAGTTTAAATGATTCGATTATGACAAAACCCACGGATATCTTTTTGGCCATAGCTCACCTCCTAAATCCATCGCCACGAATCTGCCCTTTTCTGAAAAAAAATTAATTGTCAACAAGAAAAAACATGTTTCATCAATCCTATCTATTGTAATTTTATTCCAAAAGGAAGGATTTCTTTTAAGTCGTTCTAAAATAAAATGTTTAAGCGATAACGAGAAAAAATACATATTTCTGTGAATATAACAAATTTCGTTTCAAATTGCGTAATCGAGTTTCCCCTTCGCCAAAAATCGATTACCATATTTCAAACGAAATTTGTTACATTCACATACTAGGGTAGGCCATTCGATGTTGACGAATCGCAATCTTGTAGCGAGGAGAAAAAATATCGCTATGGGCGCGCACGTTTGTAGCGAATCACTACGAGACCGGGGAGGGTAGCAATATCGATTCCTCGTCGCGATATCGATACGACTTCTCCGCGCGCGTTACTGTGAGAATAGAAAGCGTGGTGTGGTGGGCGAGATTTAGTACATTTGTTTCTAAGTATACGTAGGGAGCGCAGGCGGGTTTCTTCAAAATGCTTCTAAAATAAAATACGCGTAGAATTCAATGGTTTATGAGCTGCCGATACGATTTCGACAACAAAAAATTTAAAATGTTGCGAAATAACTTAATTATGCGAATTAACAAAATTGACGCCGAGGCTAATATACCGTACCCCTTCGAATCTTGTCGAAATCAGCGACTGACTTTTTTCTCAATATTTTTATTGATTATTTATTCTTCATTTTTGTATAAAAATATGTTTTCGAATTGATCTAAATGTCATTCTGGGAAATAGAGACTGAGAAAATTGTTTATCACTGATATTTAATGAGTGCGTTTGGAGAATGAAAGACAAGTGGTCGGTGGAGATAACGCGCGGAACATTTTAAACCCAGTTTGCGATTAGAGTAGCCGAGTCTGAATCGCAAACTGGGTTCAAAATGTTCCGCGCGTTATCTCCACCGACCACTTGTCTTTCATTCTCCAAACGCACTCGCTGCACTCGCACTAACACCATTGCTTGGGTTTCTATTCTCACAGTAAAAATAAAGTATTGAAAACAACCGAAAAAAACTGAGGGCTGGCGTTGTGTGTATGTCGAGATATTTGGATACGGTACCCTTTAAACCTAAAATAACCGCTCTCAACGAGAAAGTCAAGTGGGCGGAGTTAGCTTGGATAGAGCGACTGGGAGAGTTAGTGATATCGCTACCCTCCCCCGCTCACGTGGGCTGAGCACTGTACAAAAAGTGGGGATCGCGTTCTTCGTTTGAATTTTCACTAATTTATTTCCCGGGGAGCCATACGGTGCTCCCGAACCACACAAAATGCCGGCTATATTTGCGGCCCAACACACTTGAAAGCCAGATCCGGATTTAAATTCACAATCCATGTCTGGATATTATCCGGCTCTGGCTCTAATTTCGAGTTTACCTGGTCTCGTTTGGAAAACCCTCACAATACAATACTTGAAGTAGTAGCCTAAATTAGCTCTAAATTCCCTTCTCTCCCATAAATTTCTTGACTGGCGCGAATTTTTTCGAGCCCACGTGCCGCTCCTCGTAACGATTCGCTACGAGAGGTCAAGGAGGGGCGCGCGAGCGTCTTCATAACGTTATATCGTTATCGTTTAGCCAACCCTAATGTATACCATCTACATACCGTATGGGCTCGAACCACTTCTGAAAACCGTTTGGATAACTGTTCGGAACACATTTGCGGCTTCCTTGTAAAGTATTTGCTGATGACATAATCTAAGCGCTCATAATATCGTACACGATTCCAGAAAGCGTATCAAATATTTTGTAGTATTCCAATGCCAGCGAACATCAAAACTGAATTGTCGAAAACATGACGATATAGTGAGAAAATTGTGATGCAATCGTTAATTATCTGATTATGATGCAATAATTAATGAATATATTTTCTTAGAGTGAAATTGGCAAACCAGTTCCATCGGGCAGTTCGGGCACAAAAGAGGGAAGCATTGCGATAGTCGATTCCTGCATTAAAATTTAATTCACCTTCAAAATAAGACAAACATTAAACTATATGTTATCAATGCTTCGGACATCATCGAGGGGGACGTTTTTGCTTCCTACCTCTTAGTCTAAGGGGTAGGTAAACCACCAGTCAAATGTATTATAACCCTAAAAACTAAGTTTCAAGGCGATAGCGGAAATTTTGAAAAAAAACGAAGAAAATCGGGAAAATTAAAAATTTGAATTTTCTCGATTTTCCTTGTTTCAAAATGTCCACACTTATTTTCTCCTCTAATCCTTTCTATTTCCACAGCAAAATTCAAACATTTACTCAAAGTACATTCGACCGAACTTAGAAAGCGCTTCCATCGTTTTCAACCGTCACTAAAATAAGGATAAAACGGAGCTGAAAAAAGTACAGAACTATTTTACAAGACGACTATTTATGTAGCAAGGGCCGTGTGCGTCGCACTTGGAGAAAGTGCGCGACCACTGCCGACTTTTCACACTTCGCTCTCGATGCACACCGTTTTTTTTCGAAAGCTTTCTTTATTGATTTTTTACCTTTTAAAGTTATTGAAAATATGCTTTTTCCTGCAAGAGTTCTTGATAGTGTATGCGACTACCCTATATTGGCCCTATATCTTATCACGATGATGGAATAGTCGAAATATAGCGCTTCGTAAATAGTGCTAATTTTTCTACTTTAATGGCTTGTCATAATTTGCTGAGGCGATGCCGTCTAGTGTGACATACACCAGGTTACTCCACATCTTCTTAGCTACCGCTCAGTGTATAACATCATTATCAAAAAACTGGAAAAAAATTACAAAATTAAAAAATATTAAAATATCAGTTCAAAAATCTGACCTAACGTTACACAAGAGGTCATGAAATTATACTGTAGATACTCGTTCTAACGATGAAATTGTAAAGACGCTGTATTTTAATTGTTTTGCAATATCGATTCCTCGTCGCGATATCGATACGACTTCTCCGCGCGCGTTACTGTGAGAATAGAAAGCGTGGTGTGGTGGGCGAGATTTAGTACATTTGTTTCTAAGTATACGTAGGGAGCGCAGGCGGGTTTCTTCAAAATGCTTCTAAAATAAAATGCGCGTAGAATTCAATGGTTTATGAGCTGCCGATACGATTTCGACAACAAAAAATTTAAAATGTTGCGAAATAACTTAATTATGCGAATTAACAATTGACGCCGAGGCTAATATACCGTACCCCTTCGAATCTTGTCGAAATCAGCGACTGACTTTTTTCTCAATATTTTTATTAATTATTTATTCTTCATTTTTGTATAAAAATATGTTTTCGAATTGATCTAAATGTCATTCTGGGAAATAGAGACTGAGAAAATTGTTTATCACTGATATTTAATGAGTGCGTTTGGAGAATGAAAGACAAGTGGTCGGTGGAGATAACGCGCGGAACATTTTAAACCCAGTTTGCAATTAGAGTAGCCGAGTCTGAATCGCAAACTGGGTTCAAAATGTTCCGCGCGTTATCTCCACCGACCACTTGTCTTTCATTCTCCAAACGCACTCGCTGCACTCGCACTAACACCATTGCTTGGGTTTCTATTCTCACAGTAAAAATAAAGTATTGAAAACAACCGAAAAAAACTGAGGGCTGGCGTTGTGTGTATGTCGAGATATTTGGATACGGTACCCTTTAAACCTAAAATAACCGCTCTCAACGAGAAAGTCAAGTGGGCGGAGTTAGCTTGGATAGAGCGACTGGGAGAGTTAGTCATATCGCTACCCTCCCCCGCTCACGTGGGCTGAGCACTGTACAAAAAGTGGGGATCGCGTTCTTCGTTTGAATTTTCACTAATTTATTTCCCGGGGAGCCATACGGTGCTCCCGAACCACACAAAATGCCGGCTATATTTGCGGCCCAACACACTTGAAAGCCAGATCCGGATTTAAATTCACAATCCATGTCTGGATATTATCCGGCTCTGGCTCTAATTTCGAGTTTACCTGGTCTCGTTTGGAAAACCCTCACAATACAATACTTGAAGTAGTAGCCTAAATTAGCTCTAAATTCCCTTCTCTCCCATAAATTTCTTGACTGGCGCGAATTTTTTCGAGCCCACGTGCCGCTCCTCGTAACGATTCGCTACGAGAGGTCAAGGATTTTCATTTATATCTCCATTTCGAACAGAGTTATAACTAGTTGGCTGGGAGCCAGATCAGGAAAAGCTCAGGGAAGGGGCGAAATAGCAGGCGGCTTGAAGAGAGTGCGTCCCTAGGTGAAACATATTCCAACCGGGCGCGCGTTTGCATTTACTCCTCCTTTAACCCCCGATTATTAAGTTGTCATTAGATGGACGATGCCGGAATATACAGGGTGCGCCAAAATTACCCGAACTGAATTCATCTTTCTGTGGCTTCGCGGCCCAATCGATATGCGCGACCTATACTGCATCATCATGACGAGTGACCATTGATCTCTCAATATTCAAGGATTCATATCAGTTTGTCAAGTCATCTACTAATGATGATGTCTAATAGCATCGAATCCCCATTTTGGACCTGTAGAGGGACAATGTGACATCGTTCATTGACTCTGCGTTCACAAGTCGCTTGCATCTGATACCGCTATCATGTACCAACAGCTTGATAATGATAAAGTGCATCCGGAGAGTAGGAAGCCGGTCTATGTTTCCACCCCAAAGAACCGAGATCGCTACCGAAAGAGGGTGCTTCGAAACTGCACGAAGATGACCAAGATTCTCGATATCTCGAACACTTCCGTTCGTAGTCTTATCAAACCGCAGCTGACTCTTCGCCGTCACAAGTACTATAAACCGCACAGACTATATGAGTTCCAGATCATGATCCGCAGAGAACGGTACCTAAAATTGTTGTTACATTATGTCAGGTCCGCGCATTTCAGTAGGTTGTTCAGCAATGCAAATATATTTCCTGTCGAAGGCAAGCTGATTTGGCAACCCGACATAATCACTACCTCTGATCCTGAAGAATAATAAAATAGTCGTGAAGTCACTGGTTACTGTATAAAGAAATATCATAACGTCTGTCTGTCTGTCCGTCTGTCCGTCTGTCTGTCTGTCTGTCACGCTTTTTTTTCAAATCGCTCTAATTCGCCTCAAAATCATCCTATGTGCCTAAGACCTTGATCATATGAAAACCCTTGACGAGCGCTTTCAAAATTTGATCTTTGATCTTTGTAGTTTGTAGTTTGATCTTTTCCTTCAAATCGCTCTAACTCGGCTCAAACGTATCCGTGCGACTTCGGACCTTGACCATTGGCATCCCAGCGATGAACACTTGAAAATTTTAAACTTGATCTTTGATCTTTTATCTTTTTTCTTCAAACCGCTCTAGCTTTGCTCAAACACGTCCGTGTGACGTCGGACCTTGACCGTTGGTATTCCCACGTCGAGCGCTTTTAAAGTTTGATCTTTGATCTTTGTAGTTTGATCTTTTCTTCAAATCGCTCTAACTCGCTTCAAAATCATCGTAGAAGGATAGGACCTTGACCGTTGGCATCCCCTTGGCGAGCGCTTCTAAGGTTTGATCTTTGATCTTTGTAGTTTGTAGTTTGATCTTTTTCTTCAAATCGCTCTACTTCGCATCAAAATCATCGTAGAAGGATAGGACCTTGACCGTTGGCATCCCCATGGCGAGCGCTTTTAAAGTTTGATCTTTGAAGTTTGTAGTTTGATCTTTTCTTCAAATGGCTCTAACTCGATTCAAAATAATCATAGAAGGATAGGACCTTGACCGTTGATATCCCCATGGCGAGCGCTTTTAAAGTTTGATCTTTGATCTTTGTAGTTTGTAGTTTGATCTTTTTCTTCAAATGGCTCTACTTCGCATCAAAATCATCGTAGAAGGATAGGACCTTGACCGTTGGCATCCCCATGGCGAGTGCTTTTAAAATATGAAACTTGATCTTTGATCTTTGATCTCTTTTATTCAAATCGCTCTAACTTGGCTCAAACGCGTTCATGTGACGTCGGACCTGGACCGTTAGCATCCTCACGACGAGCACTTTCAGCACACCACACAACATGGTGCATTTTAGGAAATCGCAGAAAACTCAAATGCACCCCGTGCACCACCCGCCACACAATCCCAACCTGCTCTCACTCCCCGCAGCGTAAGCGTTGTGAAAGGCTCGTGAGGCCTCGGGTGATTCGAAAAAGTTGGGATGGGGCGAAGCCCCATCCCAACTTTTTCGAATTCCCCAGTCGCGTCCAATTGTTATCCTTAAAACACAACCCCGCGAACCACGTAGCGACCGAAGGTCGCTAGTTATACCCGCTATCCCCTTTGCATCAGAGTTTTGGATGGAATTTGCTCAACATGCAAGTTCCCTCTCCTTTTTTGCCATTCCGGGCGCAGATATCAATACAGAGTATTACATGAAGCACATCCTCGAAGACGCTTTACCACCCTGAGCCCATTCCCACTTGAGTCAGGAGCACTGGACCTTTCAACAAGATTCTGCTACATTTCACAAGTCAAAGTTGTGGTTGGACACCCATGCACCCGATAAATCATTCTGACTTATTGACCCCCGAACTCCCCCGTTCTCAACCCCTCGACTTCAGTGTTTGGGGGTGTTGTTGGCCAAGATATCCTCTACCACGTACTCGAAACTAATCTTCTTTTAAGCTGTCCTTCTCAAAGCATGAAACGAAATCGCTGAAAATTTCCTGCGGGAAATGACAGTTGGATATGAGCGGAGACTCAAGGCCTTTACCAGAGCTAAATGAGGTCCCATCAAAATTAGATAGTATATTACTATTGCCCATATTATTGGTAAACTATACAATGAACCAGATCGCCCAAGTCCCATTCCAAAGGTGGGAATCATATGAACATATAAGTTCGGGTAATTTTGGCGCACCCTGTAGTATTGTGTGAAAGAATAAGACACCGGTTGTATAAGAAAGGAGCAAGGTCTGGCACATCGAATTTTCGAAAACTTGTGGAATGGGGTTCTCAAGGGAGCTGATCATGATGGTAAACTTCATTTTGCACAATCGCGACCGGTTGAGCCGGGCTCCATGTACATTTATGTTAATAACTCCAAAACCTATTGAGGTATCACCTTCAAATGTGTACAGTGGTATTTTGAGCTACCTGTGAGCCCGTGGAAGTAAAATTTGAATATTTCGATTTATGCTAATTTTATGAAATTTTGGATCTCGAATATAAGGCGCTAGATACAACCACCAATTAGCGGAGGAATTGACCTCAATTGTCATCGATCTCAATTTAATTCTCACCCACTGCGCGGAGTGCGCGGTGTCCCAGCAAAACATTAGCAAATCGCCCTATTTGAAGGCAAAAATATGTCAAACTTGTTTGCCACACATAGTATACGAAAAATGATCCCCTGAACAAGGCGCATCTTCCTATCTAATTGGTGGTAGTATCTGGAGCCTTATATTCGAGATCCAGCATTTCATAAAATTAGCATATTTCGAAATATTCAAATTTTACTTCGACGGGCTCACAGGTAGCTCAAAATACCACTGTACAAATTTGAAGGTGATACCTCAATAGGTTTTGGAGTTATTAACATAAATGTACATGCAGCCCACATGCAGGCCGGCTCAACCGGTCGAGATTGTGCAAAATGAAGTTGACCATCATGATCAGCTCCCTCACGGCGGGTTCCGATATGAGGTGTTCAAAAATAGCGCGTAAAAAGGTCTGTGTGGGAAGCCTGCTAACGAGCGTAGCCAGACAGCTTGGAATGGATCGATACGTTGAAAGACGTATAAATGTAATTTTATAGCTGTTTTAGTGTTGTTCAGCAGGCTGGATTTCCCGAAATATCATTAATTATCCCGAAAAAAATCGGTAAACATGCCAAAATGAGCCTTGAAAAGTTTGAACAGTTTTACGAGTTAATTACTTAATTAATTGTCTTCATTATTTATTTCTGTATTATCTATAGATTCATTGATGCTATTTCCCCACCTTTGGAGCACATTCATTAACGCACAAACTATGTTAAACGAGAAAGATGATGAAAACATGTCAAAGCCGACGATCTGGTGTAGCGCCTACTGTAGTTTTAACTAGATCTACACATTCGCTACACCGTAATCTTTTCTTCCTCAACTGCACCATAATTCCCTGCATATCAAATACGCTTCTTCATCGAAACCCGCCGTGCCCTTGAGTACCCCATTCCACAAGTTTTCGAAAATTCGATGTGCCAAAGCCTTCATGAGTTTGCTCGATTAAAAATGTGAAAAATAAATAATAGCCCGGGGGGGAAAGGATCATGTTAAAGTTGCCTGATCCAGCGCTTTCTCACTTTCGCACACTCTCACATACACGCGACGCACGGGCAGCACGTACAACCTCCGGATCAGGATTTCGTCCTCGGCTGGCAACTTTAATATTTATTACATCCGATACGTTATAAACTTAAATAATCCCTAATATAGATACAATATTTTTCAAAGTGCATCGAGGCTTACATTAAATCCGAGAATTAAACCAGCTCTCCCCGCTACTTGTAATTTCAAAATTCGTACGAAATAGCACATACACAAAAAAAAATAAAAATACCGACATCGAGACCTCCATGAAGACCTCTATCCATATTGTCACTCATGTGAGTCATCATCCTCCTCAGAGTATTATTAGAGAGTTTAAACTCTGCCATCACCGATTCCAACTGAAACGGCAACCAATCAAGAATTTTTAGAAATGAAACGTTTCATACTGAAATGGCTTCCTCTTCCTCCAACCGAGCTCCTCCTGCCAACCGCTTGAGATCCTTCTTTACAATCTTCCTATCCTTGCTCTCCTTCCCTTCATTCCCTTGCGAATAAAAAGATCTCGCTAGTTCGAGACCAGCCAAAAGCATCCTTGAAGGAATAGTTGGGTTTGAAATGCGTAAATGAAGAATTGATGAAAAGAGGGGCCATTAGAGAGCAACCACTAATAAAAGAAGTCCGAAGATGCTACAAATATATATTAAAATGCTGAAAAAGAGCCACAAATCATACAATGAAGACTAACTACGATTCGAATTGAAATTAGGATGAGGAAATATATTATTTGTATTACAAGTTGCATAAATAAAAAGTCACGACAAACCTGCGGAAAAAAATACATATATGTATAGTTATATACAATACACAGTGAAACTCCCACCACAAATCTGCCGGCGTACTCTGCTTCTCTGCGCTATAGAGCGCGCTCTCCCCCATTTGTCACTTCTGATCACTAAATGACTTTCTTTCGTGGTGTGCTTGCTGCCGCAACGCCTGAATTTCACGAGTGCGATTCAGTATGCTACAGCGCTGAGTCAATTCGGGCCTGTCATTTTTTACTCAATGTGCCGCGTGAAAAATCAAGGAACAGTATTTTCACAAATTATTCATCAAATGGATGCAGTTACTGTGAGAATAGAAAGCGTAGTCCGTGGTGTGGTGGGCGAGATTTAGTACATTTGTTTCTAAATATACACGGAGGAAAAATGTTCCGCGTATACTTAGAAGGAAATGTACTAAATCTCGCCCACCACACCACGGACTACGCTTTCTATTCTCACAGTATCAAAAATAAAATACTATTCTAGCAATGGCAATGGGTATTTTTAAAATCAGTAAATAAATTGCACAATGTATCAAACCTATGGAATTGGCGATGCTGATTCTAGCGCAACAAAGAAAACGTTATAAATATTCAAAATAAAAAAATATAGCGATTTTTACAAATTGCGATCGGGATTGAGGATCTACCGTATGAATGGTCGAGTTCAAGTGTGCCAGATTGTTCATTCAATAGTTCAATATTTTCTAGGGACTTCCACTCAATTCTTCAACAATTTAGGGTCATCCACTCAAAATTTCAAATTTTTTTCTAAAATTCTGTTATTATATGGGACGGGGTTATCGATGGTGCGGAAAGCGAATAGCGTCACTAGAATTATAATATATTTCAATTTCAATGAGTATGAGCGTATTTCTCTAAGCTCCGCCCATCGTGGTGTAGTGGTCATGTCAGTTCAGCGGGACAATATTTCGAAATTTCACATTGAATATATCATTCTTTTATTGCATTACATAGAACTGTTAAATTTGGTCAATAATTGATCATGTTTTATATTCTGGGACGTATGTGCTTCTCATCATTGAACTCGATTGATAATGGTATACTGTAGCTTCGTGGTGTGTGGTAAATTTAAGTAAATTATTAATATACCTAGGGACAGCAGGCGGGTTTCTTCAAAGTGCTTCTAAAATAAAATGCACATAGAATCCGATGGTTTATGAGCTGCCGATACGATTTCGACAACAAAAAATTAAAAATTTTGCGAAATAACTTAATTATGCGAATCAACAAAATCAACGCCTAGGCTATCATACAGTACGCCTCCGTCTGTCACCACTGAACTAATCAGCAACTGACTTTTCATCTCCACATTTTCAATATTTATTTTTCTTCATTTTAAATTAAAATTATATGAAAATATGTTCTCGTATTGATATAAATATCATTCTGGGAATCATTGACCGGGAAAATAGTTTATCACTGAGATTTAACGGCAACTCGGGAAGAACAGCGAGATGGAAGAGAAAGTCCCTTGCTCTATCAGTCACCTCGGGGTCGCCGGCATGACTGTAGAGACTGGGGGTAAACATACAGGAAAAATGGGAGCTAAGGGGGAGAGAGGACGAATATTCCGTCCTGGAGGAACTCCTCGAAGATGTCGGGATCGAAGGAGAAGGCGCCGGACGATCCTTCCAGAATGATGCTGAGCTCGCGATCCTCATCTGAAATGAGGTACCGTAATATTGATAGGGAATCTTACTACCGTAACCCATGATTATTACTAGGCGATACTGTAGGCGTACCGTGAGAGAGTCCTTTGATGAGGTGGTCGCCCGTGAGAAGAGTGCCGTTGGGGAGCAGGACACCAGCCTCCAGGTGGCAGGTGCGGCCGAGAAGGGAAGCGTGGAAGTCAGCCTTCTCTGCAGCACCTGAAATGGCATAGGCGGCACACAGTTCTTTCAGGTTTTCGACTAGAGTGGGGAGTTTGTGAACTACCCCTCCCTCGCTGAACCTAAAGAGACTGGGGCGAGGGGCGGTCTCCGAGAGGAACTTCTTGCGGAAGCGGAGCTGAGCTTTGATCAGTGTCAATGCTCTCGAATCGGCCAGTCCGAAAATCGCACTGTCGATATCGACGGAGTTTGCCAGAAGGCCTATTCCTCCAAGCTCCTGGGTGATCTTGTTCTTCCGAGCTTCTGCCTTAGCTGCGTTTACCCTCTCATCAATCGCCCGCTGTTCCATCCGTTCTACCACCACTCTCTCTCATCAGGTGTCAGGTTCTCCCACTTTTCTGTCAACTCTAGATAGGCATCCCTAACGCTTTTAAAGATCTTATTAAAAAGCGTTTCAGTGGATGCTCTATCAGAGATCAGATTCTGGATCTTTAGTACAAAAGAGTGGAACAGGTGGGAATCGGATGAGTAACGAGAGATTGACTCAACTTTAGTGCGGAGTGAGTCGAACGAGGTCAGAGCGGACTTGTCAGGCACGCACGAGTAGCCTAGGAAGAGGATATTGTCTCTGTCTAGGACTACTGCATGTTGTTGGATCTTATCAGGCCCCTTAGTCGTCTCATCCCTCGCCAGGGTCCAACCTCCCTCACTCTCATCCAACATCTCAGCCGCATACATCAGATTCAGATTGTTCAGAGCCGGCATCCAGTCACGAATGACGGGTGCAGATGGTAAATGGCTGAGACGGATATCGAGCATAGTAGCCACGACCTCCATCACCTTTCCAATCTTTGAATCTGATACATTTAGCGTCGACAGAAGAATGGCAGCGTACTTTACAGGCAAAATGAAGCCATCCTCGTTTTTAGTCAGGAAAACATCGTCGGCAAGAGGAGCTGATGATTTACGGTACTTGACATCTCTGAGCTTGCGCTGCAGAGCTGCCACCGTTTTAGTCAGCTCCAATTCCCTAGGAGTTTCCTGCCCAGAACACGAGGGAATTTCTTTCTCGGATTCGACTGATTGAGCATTTAAAGCTGTCTTCAGCTTCATCTCGAGAGAGCGATTCTGCTTCTTATAACTAGCGATCACTTCCCTCAGTTCGTCGAGCTTTCCCTCCCAGTAGGCGCTGACGTCGGGGAAGGGCGAAGGCGACGTCGTCGAAGAGGCAGGAGGACGAATTCCAGCACGCGATCCTCCAGCACGGGCACGAGGAGTCGAGTCTGGAATGGAATGGCGAGCAGCCTTTGATGGGGGAGGGTCAAGAGGGGAACGGGGGATGGATGAGGAAGTAGAGGGTAGACAGTAATCATCATCAAAAGTAGAGAGAATGGAGGGAGGAAAACTGAGAGAATTCAAGGAGGGAGTGAGTGAGGAATGGTTAGCAGAGGAGAGAGTGGAAGGGGAGACGGAAAGAGAGGAGCTTGGATGAGATGAAAAAGTAGGGTGAATGACGAAAGAGAGGGGAGCGACCGCTCCAGCTGACATGGTAGAGGGATAAATGGGAGATAGAGATGGGTGAATGGCGGAGGAAGAGTCAATAGTAGTCGAGGAGGGAGAGGAACAAGGATGAGAGAATACGGTAGAGGGAGAGGGAATAGACACTACGGTAGACGAGGAAGTGACAATGGAGAGAGGTGAGCTAATAGACAGCGATGAAGAGGAATTAGAAACTGTCAGAGGGAAAGAATGGGAAGGAGGAGGAGGTAATACTCTGGCAGGAACAACTACGGCTTGGCCGGTCGAGATATACTCAACATAATCAGGAAGAGAAACAGAACGGGAAAGAAATTCCAGTACCTTGTCGTTAGACCTCTCCCTCTTAACCTTTTTCTCCATTGCTTTGAGATCGAAAAGCTTGCTGCCGAACCAATTGGAGAAAGCCCTTGAGTCTTTGATGCCTGAGAAGGATCGTATCGTGCATTCCCTCCCTTCATCTTTCCTCACCCTCGATTCTTTCCCACTCATACTTATTACTGTACCCACATACCCAGCTCTGATGTTATTAGAGCACGGGCTTCGTCATTGGTCTTGTACTGGGACGAGAGGAACAGCAAGTGCCCTACTCTTAGGCTTTCCCTATGAGGCAATTGGGAGAATGAAGAAAGGCGGGTTAACCAGGGGAGAGGGGGGTCAGTGTTACCCATCTGGAAATAAAGAATCATTGTATTAGATACATGTATCACACGTTGATATTAACTGGAAAAGGTCGAGGAAGAGAAACGGGGGCTGTCGGTAAAACGTACCACTGCAACCCGCAAACCACTTGCTAGCTATGCACTGATGAATTCCGCACATAGTAGGAAGGTAGTTCAGGGGATGGAAGCGGTTACGACAATACGACAGGTAGTGTTAATAATTGTGATAACGATTTGACGGGATGGAAATGCACAAAAACCATGAAAAAATAGAATCTCAAAAAATTGCAGTTTTTCAGGCTAAAACTCGACGTAACTTCAATGCTCCCTCTGCCAGATTAGCGGGCTTGGCCGTAACGTGTACTCTAGAGTCCATAAATTGTACGCGTAACAAAATATAGGGTCTGGCAGAGGGAGCAAATCAATTATCGGTCGAAATAGTTCGAACTGGGAACATACTTTTATAAATTGACGATGAAACGCAATATACGGGCTTCAAAGTGGTCAAAATGATGTGGAACGATATTTGGCACGGGGGGATTCATTCGGTTAGGAAAAAAATAGGCTTTATCAAGAACAAAGCACTGAAAACAACCGAAAAACATTGAAAAAGTTCACAAAGGGATTGTAATCGCAAACTGATGGCTGGCGTTGTGTGCATGTGTCGAGGTATCTGGATACTGTACTCTTGAAACCTGAAATAACCGCACTCTGCTGTTATTTCAGGTTTCCCTAAATTTATTTTGAAAAATTATTGCGATAAATCTATTATTTATTTATTTGCATATTATACATGAATCGAAGGAGAAGGACCTGAAAAGTCCGAAAATCACCAATTCAACGTAAATCTTTCTCTGCCCGAGCGGCAAAATGGCGAGGGGATGCGGGGGGATTCCCGGGGATTCCGCGGGAATCCAGTTTTCACATAGAGATCTGACCGGACTGAACGGACTGTATGGATTCCTGGAGAGTTTCGTGGCCAAGATGAAGGAGGCGATGGAAGAATAGGACGAATTGGATCCACGAGGAAACGTGCCCCGACCCAACAGTGCCAGGGGACATGTCACCTTCATGCCAGCACTGATCGGAAAGGTGAGGGAATGGGGAGAGATGAGAGACGGAGTGATCTGAAGGGGAGTGATGATTGATCTCTTGCAGAGAGGACGTCCTCGGAATGCTGAAGACACCTCCTCCCAGCCTCTGCCCATCCTCCAGCCCGACCAGCTCACATGTCAGAGTCTGCAGCAAGTGTCTTCTACAACTGGCCCCTCGACATGGAGCGAGAGCGAGTCAGAGTCGAGTCAGAGCGAGTCGATCTCAGCGAGGACAAAGGATGGAGATGGAGGAAGAGGAGGGAGACGATCACTGGTCCAAGTGCAACAAGCGTGAAATATGGACTCATGATTTATGCATCCCGAAAGGCAGTATGTGTGAGAGTTGTTTCTCCAGAATCGTGGGCGAGTAGGGCTAGGAAGTACCCGTTTCATTCTTATTGTGTTTTCCTCATCTCATTTTTGCTGGGTCTGCTTTAATATTGCGTATATAAAGAAATAGTTACCAGATGTGAAGTGGTTTTGGTCAACAGTTCACTGCAAGCATCACAGTTCTTCAGTACGGTTACGGTAGTTGCTTTGACAGAATAGGTTACGGTAGATTCTTTCAATTCATGGATTTCATCTGTAGATCATGTCGACTCATTGGGAATGCCGAGAAAAAGAACCAGCAATCCTCAGTTCACACCTCTCCTCTCTAAATGATAGAGCATGCAGAACTGAGAGAGTCGTACTTCATCTTTCGCTAGTCAACTCCTCGTTCTTCGATGCGTGAAGTGCTCAAACCTTTGAAGAAATGATTATTTATTGTGGTTTCGTGTTGCTGAGAACGACTGAGATGGGACGATGAAGATGGAGTGAGTGAGTGAAGAGAGAGGGGGATAGACCTGGGCACGAGGGCTCAGGCGCGGCCTCAGTGCAACGCAATTGCACAGGGGACGGACCACCCGCTCTCTCTCCCCTCCCCCCGCGTTTCTTTAACCCGCGGCGACTAGAGCGCGCCCTCTCCCCCACGGTCGCGCTTCCCCCCCCCCTTCGATGTGCAGGCCGACCGTGTACTCTCTCAATTTCTCTGACCGACGAGAGATCATCCGATCTAGAGAGACGATAGGCTACGGTAACCCGCGTCCTACCGTGTCCCATTTTACATTTGAAAAATGAGGTCGGACTTTTTGTTCACCCCCTGAACCCCCGTGCTGGGATGAGTGGAGAGACTTCTGGAGCATCTCCCATTCGCATCCACCTCATTACTCGTTGTATGTACTTGTAATGCATCATTCCCTCGATTCCCATCCTTAGTTGTATGATCAATATTATACGAATTGGAGAAGGAAGCGATGAAAGGACAATGCTTCCTTCTATTCAGTCAAATTATGCTGTTAATCTGTCTTACACTTGTAATCGCTTTCTAATAATATTTTATAAGTATTAAACAAAAAGAATATAATTATAATTATTTAATTAATAAAAAAGATTTAGGGACAACCATCTGCAAATTAAAAATCTTAAAACCGGGAAAAGGTTGTGCAAAGAGCGATGTTTCCCCGATCCCGCGAATTCAAATCTCAACACAAAATAGATTTTATAATTGTATATCATATTAGGAACTGCAACGGTGTTAACGAACAAGCAAAACAATTCACAAATTGGTGAGCAATTGAAAGCTGTGCCTGAAAGCTGATTTCGACTTTTCACTTTAGTTTTTAATAAAAATGACCAAAAAAAGAGAAAAACAATAATAAACATAAGTCAAAATGCAGACGCTTTCAGTCCAAGTGGAGCGCATCTCAAGTCACTCCTTTACGTATACCTATCGCAAACTGAAACAATCATTTTTGCCTGATTTGTGTTTAAATCGCGTAGAGTATTGTGTCTACATATTTGCTGCGTACAAGCAAGAACTAATTTTTTTTTTGCTAGAAACACGCACCAAACATTAAACATACGTTCAACAAAAACGTAAACATGCGTGGATTACGGTAGTCGCAACTTTGAAGTCTGTTTTTAAAAAAGGCGCAGACAGTATATTTTTAGTTTTTACGTATGATACGCGGAATAGTGTGCTGAAACAAATACCCAAAAATCTCGAATATACGGTTTGCGCCTTCCAAGGAAACACGAATTATGCATTTTCACAACGGTAAAACGCTCAACTTTGACGGTCTCATTCTCTAATATCTGATATTTATTTTTATTTTTATTTTGAAAACAATTTTTTGTGCCTCATAATCTACAAATACTGAGAAAATGAAGCTTCAACACTTAATTCTGAAAACACGAATATTTTCGAACGTTTCGTGCGTCTTCATTTCTGCAAAATCTCTTCTTGTCATGCTTGGAGTTCTTTCAATATGTCTTCATATTCATTCCAATCAATGAACTATTTTAAAAATCACATTAAATATTTTTTACAAATGTGTTAAAATATTGAAAGAATTTGGCTTGAAAAGTACGGTAGTTTGAACAAAAGCGTCGGAAGGAGGCAACCAATATTCCGTACTCAAAAATTCGCGCTGCCGTCCCTACACGGCTGCGGTAGGGACGGCAGCCCGAATTTTTGAGTACGGAATATTGGTTGCCTCCTTCCGACCCTTTTGCTTTCAAACTACCGTACTTTTCAAGCCAAATTCTTTCAATATTTTAAAACATTTTTTAAAAATATTTAATGTGATATTTGAACTAGTTTATTGATTGGAATGAATATGAACCCATATTGAAAGAACACCAAACATGAGAAGACAGGACATGTTGCAGAACTGGAGAAGCACAGTGTAATCGAAAATATACGTGTTTTCAGAATTAAGTGTTGAAGCTTCATTTTCTCAGTTTTGGTAGATTATCAATCACAAAAAATTGTTTTCACAATAAAAATAAATAAAAATATAAAATATTAGAGAATGAGGCCGTCAAAGTTGAGCATTTTACCGTTGTGAAAATGTCTTTTTTTCGTTTTCTTGAAGGGCGACATTAGTATGTTCGAGATTTTGTGATATTTGGTCCATCATCCCATCACGCATGCTCTGCAAAAAAACCAGAAATATACTAATGTCGCCCTGGGTGGAAATGAATTTTAAAGTTCCCGCTATCGTAACCAACTGATTCTGAAGTTCTACCAAAATTAAACTTTTTTTTCCATTTTTAAGCGATGTTTTCTTGCTGTCGGAGTACCGTTAACATGAGAAAAAAATTATTGAACCTCGTTCATAAAGTGTTACAACGCAACCGAATTTCAGTTTGCGATAATTTTAGTAAAAAACGTGACTTGCGATGTGCTCCACTTGGACTGAAAGCGTCGGCCTTTTGCTTATCATTCGTTAATGTTTTTCCAATTTATTAAACATTTTTTAACAAAACTAAAGTGAAAAGTAGGAATGGGGCAGGCATAGCTTTCAGTTGTGTACCATTCTGTGAATTGTTTTGCTCATTCGTAAACACCGTTGCCATCCCTAGGCTGCGGTAGGGACGGAGGCGTGAATTTTTGAGTACGTTTTTTCGGGCTCCTACCTGCGAATTCGCTACAGTACTTTTGAATGGCAATCGTTTTAGTTGATTTTCTGTTGAAATGCGACATTATTTACAATTATTTTGAGAGAAACATATGAAGAGAAGTATAAAGAATTGATCGAGACAAAAGAAGAAAGCAAATGCTTCAAAAGCATTCAATGGAGTCCTTCACAAACTCGAGCACATCGAAAATGCATATCAGCTATTTCTATTATAATCAGAGTTAAATTAGGTCTCGGAGAACAAGAATATGTCAAAATAATGAAAAATAAACCCGCCCAAAGTAGTTTTTATGGGCTCCGAAAATCGCTATTTTTCAACGGTAAACTGAGGCGAATCAGCACTTGGAGTTCCTACAACCACGAAACGGCGTATCTGGATTTTTCCTTTTCAGGATAAATTGTATGCATACTGATCATGTTATACTGAACGAAATAAAATTTTTGAAGCCGCCCAATTACCTAAATTATAATTTTAATCCTTGAAATCACGTATGTGACCAGGTGTTCCACATGGAGCTATCACTGTAAGAGCGAGAGATCAAACTTTTCTGATCCAAATCAGGTCCTTTAACCAGTGTTTTGAGCTTTTTGTTGATTATTTAGTGCTGATATTTCGCGTTGATCTCATAAATCAATCAAATCGATAAAACAAAAAATATTATGTGAGACATCAATAGGGACCACCATCTGTAAATTAAAAACATTAAAACCGGGAAAAGGTTGTGCACGATGTGCTGTTTCCCAACTGCCCGCGAGTTTAAATCTGTGAAGAAAATTGTTTTTTTAAAGCTCTTTCGATTTCTAGAAGATGCCCCTCTCCAATTTTTAAGATATAAGTAGAACATAGCTTATGGAAGCTACCAAAAAAATTTTAAAAAATAAATATATCAGCGAAAAAATTCTGTTGGCTCATGAATTATCTAACATTCAGAGTTAATTCGGTAGCAATCGTTTAAGGGGATGCCCCTCTCCAATTCTGAGAAGAGCTGTTCTGCTTCCTGAAATGGTTTACTGAACGAAAAAGTATCAAAAATTATGTCAGCGCTCTGAAGCTAAATGATGATGACCTTGCTGAGCATGTAGTGCGCTGTAGCTAATATTTCTGTGATTGCAATGCTTTTATTCATTCTGCGCACTACAATGAGCACAGATAGAATCTACTAGCTATTAAAAAGGTAGAATGATTATAAATTTAAATATATCAAACGCTTGTCGTGAAGCTACAGTATACCGTTCTCATTTGTCGAGAGTACATAGTACCACTTGCTTTAATTTTTTTCATAATTGGATCAATTATTGATCGTGCATGTGCGCTCTATAGAATGCAATAAAAGAAATTGCTAATAAAGTATTTCGAAATTTTCTTGTAGTGACCCGCTAAACTGATGTGACCCAGCGAACCGCGGGATCGCTTGCACTACACCACGGTGGGCGGGGCTTAGAGAAACATCCTGACACTCGCTCAAATTAGCATTTAATGAAATTATAGTGACGCTATCCTTTTTCAACGCCCTCGAATACCCCATTGCACACCATATCAGAATTTTAAAAAATTGTTGAAGATTTGAGTGGAAGTCCCTAGACATCAATTCGCAATCTCAGTTAAAGTCTGACCCACGACGCGCTCCAACAAGACTGACTAACTAAAAAAGTTCGCACATCTTTCTTACCTTCCATCGCTTTTTGTTGCTTTGTGATTTATTTTTATGAAAAACTAATTATATTTGAGAAAACTCGACATCGTGAGCTATCCATTGGTAACAAAAATTTATTGGTATAGTTCATTGACATCGCCTCCGTCCCTAGGCTGCGGATGTCCGGTAATTTTTCAAAAGTGATTTAAATTCGCGCCGGGGCGAAGTTTACCATGGAAAATTTAACCTTTTTCCGGATGTGAATTTTGATTTTCCGGTTTTATAGTCCCTATACGACGCTTCTCATTTGGTGATCTATTCTTCTGTTCCTGGGCTTTCAACAAGTGCTTGTGTTCAAATTATTTGCATTAAGCTCTTAATTTAGTTACTTTTTTTCGTTGAATTTCCCTTCCCCTTGTCCATATAGTCCGGATTATAATGTCGAGGTCAGCCGGTCGTTGTTCCACTTCACTTATTCGATTTTATTCACTTATTCGTCCTCACTCGCAACATGTCAATTTTTTGGGGGTACGACATTTCCGCAGCGGAGCGCAGTTCGCTTGAGAGTTGGCGTAGCAACTTGGGAGTTGTTTCATTGTTGTCAGTATATGCTCCCATACCTGTGCATATACAATTCTTACTTCCAGGCGAACTTGAGTTTCAACGTATAGGGGGTCATGGAAATCCATATTCCATCAACCTGTTACGTAATACGTTGATTTGGAGTAAAACTCAAGATCACCTAGAAACAAATTGTATATATTTTTATGTATGGGAGCACATACTGGTAACAATGAAGCAACTCCCAAGTTGCTACGCCAACTCTCAAGCGAACGGCGCTCCGTTGCGGAAATGTCGTACCCCCAATTTTTTATGTCTCAAGTATTTGAAGTACTAATCTTGTTTTGTAGCCAATGAGCTCTTCTCAATCAATGGAGAACGGTCCACGAAATGCTGCTCACCAACAATCACAGTCAAATGGAGCGCAATCACGAGTACCAACGGACGAAGAGGTGGCGCTAATGGAAAAAACCAAAGTTGGGATATTTTACAGTTTACACAATATGTGCTTATATTGTAGGTCACGACGTCCCTGTTAGAGTACATAGATCGATTCAAGCTGCCGTACATGAACGACGTTTCGTGTTACGAGAAGCTTCTTAAAATCGGACAGGGAACTTTCGGGTATGTCTACATTTGGTTGATTTTATATCCCATCTGTTTCAGTGAAGTGTTCAAAGCGAGATGTAAAAAGACTGGACGGATGGTTGCCTTGAAAAAAATTTTGATGGAGAATGAGAAGGAGGGAGTGCGTTTCAACATATTATCCTTACAAGGGAATTGCCAATCCATAATTTAATAATATGGGGAAACGACTAATATACGGCGAAATTGTATCCAATTGAGACCCCAAATTATTTTTCAAGAAGTGATCCCATTCCCCAAAGTGATATTTGTAGCCTAGTTCTTTGGATGCGAAGTTAACAGTGCTCGAGCACGAGAACATCACATCCCAAGGGCTGGAATTAGCAGCTCTTGTGGCCTAGCGAGTGGCGAAAAAATGCAATATTTTACTGCCTCGGGTTCGATTCCCGATGCGGCCAACATTTTAAACGTCTATTTCCAGTATTATAGACCACTATCGGTCGCGTAGGTAACAATTATCGACTCTCGGGGCATGGGAGCACTGTCTGAAAAATGATTTGGAGTCTCCATTGGACAAAATTTCTGCGTATTTCAGTCATTTATCCTAATTTTAAATGACCGTTTCCTTAGTAACCGTTTGATAGAAAGAAGTAAAATATTTTCAGTTTCCCATCACCGCTTTGCGTGAGGTTAAAATGCTGCAACAGTTAAAACACCAGCATATTACAGAATTAATCGAGATATGCAGCAGTAAATGTGGGTATAAGTAACTGTTGGTATATTATTCCTCTTGTGTAAGATTTAAGATACCATACAGATAGATATATATCTATATATATTTTTTAAGCTGGGAATCCGCAAAAGGAGAGGGCAACCTTCTACCTTGTTTTCACCTTCTGTATGTTCCAGATTTTGATACATTTTAATTGTTATTTATTAGTTTGAAAATGTAAATTAAAGGTGAGCATGACCTTGCCGGACTTCTATCAAACAAAAAGGTTCAGCTAACCATGACTCACTGCAAGACTCTTATGAAGGTGCGATATTGTATTAATCGACTCCAATTCTGACCTTGCATGAAAAAAACTTCAGCATCTTTTGTCGGGTCTCCATCAAATTCACCATTCTTCTATTCTACATCGTGACATGAAGGCTGCCAATGTTCTAATTACGCGAGATGGTGTTTTAAAATTGGCCGATTTTGGACTGGCTAGGCCAATTTTCAAGGTAATTGTAGCTTCTTTTTAAATTTTTAAATTTTCTACATTGCAGCAACGTAATCACTTGTATACTAACCGCGTCGTTACCCTCTGGTTCGCGATATTTTTTACTCCTTTTAAGCGTTTGATTTCTTAGTTAATCAAATCAATATTTCGGTGGTGTTATACTCATTTTCACATATTGGCAAGTTGCTTATCTTATTTAAAGGTCCCCTCCGGGGAATGATTTTTTTTAAAACTCGCGGCTATTGAACGGCAAAGGCGCCAATTCAAACAGGGATTTGCTACAGCACCTCGAGAAATTCGAATACCTCAAATCAATATCCTGACCTACTACAGTACTAATCAATACAGTAACCTACAGTACCACCAGATACCGTATATCACTACCGTAACCCCGAATATCGCGAACTGACTTTTTTTTCCAAAATTTTCGATTGAGTTGATTCTTGGTCTATACCGTACCCAGTCTGCAGTATCCCTTGCTACCGTTATCCAAACCACGATGCTCAATCGTAAAATGACTTTTTTCCAAAACTTTTGGGGTGATGATTTTTTAGTGTACAATAATGTAATAAATAGTAATAAATAAATAAATAAATATAATAATATCATGATCGAGCAAAGAACCGATTTTTAAAATGCATTTCACTATAAAAAATCATTTTGCGATTGCCCGCCGTGGTGAGGATTACGGTAGCAAGAGGTACTGTACACTGGGTATGGTATAAAACAAGAATTGACTCAATTGAAAAAAGTTTTGGAAAAAATTAAGTTCGCGATAATCGGGGTTACGGTAGTGATGTACGGTATCTGGTGGTACTGGTTACTGTAGCCGGTTACTGTACTGATTAGTACTGCAGTGGGACACGATATTGATTTGAGGTATTCGAGACTCGAATTTCGAGTTTCTCGAGGTACTGAAGCAAATCCCTGTTCGAATTTGCGCCCTTGCCGTTCAATAACTCCGGCGCGAGTTTTAAAAAATCATTCCCCGGAGGGGACCTTTAATGTGTGCGTCAGTAAATTATCGCTTCCTTGCAATTTACACTTTTCCCAATATCTGCTCAAACTTGTCAGGTTTGACTCTCACGAAATTCAGGATTTGTTTATTTATGCTTAAAATTTTACATTATTTATACGAAATACAAAAGTTCAAATTAATGTAATACAAGTACAATATTCGGAATCAGCGGGTGAAATTGCCCCTCGTGGTATTATTGTTTGGGGTCGAACGGGCACTTTCACTGTTGTACCCTCTGGGAGAGGAGGTGGACGAGGAGGGAGTTGAAAGCTTCCGACTTGAGCTACTTTATATGGCTATTCAGCTATGCCCCTGGACATATGCACTGACTTCTCCCTCTCCTTTTCGGCGGATCCTTTGAACTGTTCAATTAGCCGTTGGTTATTACGATGTTGATCGGCGACTTCCAATCAGAGACGGACATTTCCGTTCTTACGCCATTCAATTTAAGCTCCCTCACTCATTCACCTGCCAAGTACTAGTAACACTGGCAACGGCTGGATGTTGAAGACTGCGCGGTCTGGTTGATTCGTTGCGTCGAAAATTGACGAAGAATGAAGTGGGAGGAGGAGATAATACAATTATATCGCCAGATTCTGACCACGAGAAATATCAGAAAAACCTTGTGTTGCCTATGCTTTCCCATGTCTAACCTCTCAAAGCACTAAGTAGAAAATGCTCATCACGAAGACAAATCAATCGCTCCGCGCCAATAAAAGTCCCGAGATCCACCTTCCGTGGGAAGGTGGCGTATCCTGGCTTTGCAAGCAAAGTCAACAGCTGAGTGAATTTTTGGCAAAATACCAATTCAATAAAAGGAGTGAGATCCTAAAAACAATCAGTTCAATAAAAGTCCCGGGATCAACAGCCAAAATTCTCTCACTATTTTTGATAATCTCAATTACAAAGAATTAAAAATTTTTTTATTATTATACGTAAATATTCAGATTTCTTAGCGAAATTTGAGAAAATAGTGAGAGAATTTTGGCTTCTGATCCCGGGACTTTTATTGAACTGATTGTTTGTAAGATCTCACTCCTTTTATTGAATTGGTATTTTGCAAAAATTCACTCAGCTGTTGACTGCTTGCCAATCCAGGATACGCCACCTTCCCACGGAAGGTGGATTGACAATTCTGTATGTCTGGAAGAAGAGACTAATATGTACCTCTAGTCCAGGCTGCACGAATTCCTTGATCTTCTCCGTGACCCAATGATGAAAGATTGGTCATCTACCTTCCCACGGAAGGTAAATGACCATTGGGATTAGCATCCTCGAGAACCCCTTTTCACAAGTTTTCGTAATAGCGCTGTGCCACATTTAGTTCGACTCGTACAGAATCGGGGTCATATAGCAATATTAAAACGTCCGAAAATGACTAATGAGACACGGGCGCGCACAAATATGCGCAATCGAATTTCGGGGCCTCGAAATTCGACAGCGTGTGAACGTGTAAAAGAAATAATTTTGCTTTATTCGTTTACTATTTGAAGTTAGTGTGGATGCGCCTTGTTTTAATATTAAAAATGATCGCTTAGGAAAGTGGTTTGAAAATAAGTGGTGTGACGCGCAATTTGCAGTTCCGGATTGTGGTGTAGGACATATTTTTATAATTCAATTAGGGACTACAGGCGGGTTTCTTCAAAATGCTTCTAAAATAAAATGCGCATAGAATCCAATGGTTTATGAGCTTCCGATACGATTTCGACAACAAAAAAATAAAAATTTTCCGAAATAACTTAATTATTCGAACTATCAAAATTAACGCCGATTCTAAGGTACCGTACCCCTCCGCATTCGACCTTGGCCTAATCAGCAACTGACTTTTTATATTCATATTTTTCCTTATTTATTTTTCATCATTTTTAAATTAAAATTTTATGAAAATTCGTTTTTAAATTTATATAAATTTCATTCTGGGAATCATAGACCGGGAAAATATTTTATCACTGAGATTTAATGGAAACTCAGACATCTTTGTCATAGGAACGTCGTGTGTTCTGCTTTCAGACCGAGAAAGTACCATTCCGTTCAATGACACCTGGCCTTGCTACGCGAAAACATGTGCGTTAGGGTCAGTAGATTGAATTTGCATAGGGATATAAGGGGTGTCAAAGGACGGAAGTACATTATCGATCAAAGTAATGGAAATTAGCAAATGGCTACGAAAAATTCCGTAGCGTCTGTCTGTGGATCTTTTTTTATATTGCTCTAATTCGCTTAAAAACAACGCCTGCCGCCCCCCCCCCCCCCCCTTGTGCCTAGGACCTTGACCATATGAATTCTCTTAATAAGCGCTTTCAAAATCTGAACTTTAACCTTTGTCTCAAATCGCTCTAACTCGGCTAAAACCGAATATAGAAGGCTTAGACCTTGACAGTTGGCATCCCCACAGTGAGCGCTTTCAAATTTAGAAAATTTAAAACATGATCTTTGATTTTTTTTCTTGAAATCGCTCTAACTTGGCACATGTCCTCTGGACTCTGGATCTTGACCGTCGGTATTCCCATGGCAAGCGCGGAGAAACCTTCACTGCACCCTGCGCACCACCCACCGCATCATCCTAACCCGCTCTCATCCCCACAGCGTGAGCGTTTTGAAAAGGAGAAGGGGCGGAGCGAGCGTAGCCCTCGCGGTTAGGGGCCCTGTTTATAACATTTATAAATTGTACCCTCTTGTCTTTCTAATTTTTTTTACAAGAAAAGATCAGCCTGCGCCAATACCAGATTGAGTGATAGGGTTGAAGCTAGCTCGGAGCGAGGCGACGAGCTAGTTTAATTTAGGTTTGGGCCTGAGGTAATGCTTATGCCTATGCTTAGATTATCGTTTATTTCCTTGTGGACTAAGTTTTAACGCTTATATTTAGGGTTAAGGTTAACCAGCTTAAGGCTTAGATTTTACTACTCAAAGGCTTTGACCTATATTTAGGGCACTGGTCTTGTGAAGTAGTGTTTTTACCAGATCGATTTGAGGTATCGCCCTCCTGAACTTCTTTTGGGTGAGCGAGAGTACGGACCAGCGATTGATATTTGGGGAGCCGGGTGCATCATGGCTGAATTGTGGACGAGAGCTCCCATTCTACAGGTATGAATTACTGAATATCAAGATCGACTATTTTACTAATCACGCACTCCTACGAATTCTGCAAAAAAAGTGTATTAATAGTTAGCCAATGCTTTGTTGATATTTAGCCTCTATCGAAACGTATTGCATACTTCTCTTGCGTCAGAGAATCTTCCATTTGAGTCAATTTACTGCGTCCTGCCCAATAGAAAAATGAGCACTAAAATTCATTCGCGATATATGCAGGGTGATACGGAACAGAAACAGCTTCAACTCATCTCTCAACTGTGCGGAAGTATAGTTCCTGAGGTGAAATAAAATTAAATGCTCTAATTGTTCTAAAATTAAGTTTATTCCTGATGTTTCTGCATATCAACGTAATGGGGAAAACCCCTATTCTATTAAAATAATGCTCTTCGAAGAATATTATTGGAAAATTATTTTCTCATTGAACTAGTAGACAATGTATTGTAAGAAAATAATTCGTTCCGCTTAGTATTTCTATCGTCCAATATTTCCGGATTTATCAAATGCTAACAAAGGAGTTCGCGTATTGTTTGTTTTGTTTAATCAATTAGTATTGTGCTCAGGAACAATGGGAAAAGAGTGGACGCTCATTTTCGTATTCTTACCATACTATCCTCTCCCCTCCTCCACACGATAGTACACTAAACATTATATTAGCGAAACTTACATTGGCATTTTTTACGATAATATGTTTAAGGTTTGGCCTGAAGTTGACAAGCTGCCGCTCTTCAGGCAAATGGAATTGCCCCAGAACTTGAATCGCATTGTGACAACTCGGCTTGGATCTATTATCAAGGTATATTCATTTTTCTCTATTCCGTTATGAGTTGTTGATTCGTATTGGCATAACTAACACACGATCTCACAGATCCGAAATAGCTTGGCACAAGTCGAAAAATCGAATTCCTACTGACCTCCAATAAGTAGCAATCTGTGAAAGAAAACGACGAGCTTCTCCTTAATTTTGATCAGTAACCGTGTGGTGCGGGCGTGGATTTTGAAAAAAAATACCGTATCTCGGACATTTAAAAAAAATTATTACAATCGTTACGGCGATAGGGGCGCTGCATTAAATGACAAATTCTAAGACCTTTTTTCCTTCGTGAATTTTTCGGTCAGTTTCCATCTAACACCGGAACTTGATAATTTCTCTTTTACTTCCGGCATTTTTGCGATTAACGCAGTAATTTTCAAGAAGTTCCTAAAAAAGTCATTAACCGATTTATCTTTTTCAAACTTTCACAATGGTAGACTTTTTACTTCGATTACATTTAAATCAAATTTGAATATTTTCAGATGTGGTAATTGTATTTAATTTTAGTTCTCGAATATATATGTCAAAAAAAATTAGGGCACGAATTGCACCAGTAGGTGCTCCTTGCCCTGGCAATCTTTTTTCATATACAGTATATTGATTCGTCCGCTCCATTTTGTGAGTGACGCTTGCTCTATTACCGAGCGGATTGGCCCAGAGAGTAAAAAAGAAGAACAACTTCCCTTGTTTAGACGAAATTAGAAGTGAAAATATCATTTTTTCACATACTCTGGCGTAATCTGCGCAATAATAGAGCAAAATTAACGCACAAAATGAGTGTATGTAAATGGAGCGGAGTTTAAACACCATACCCTGTATGTGAAAAATTATCGCCAGAGCAAGGCGCACCTACCTGTGCAATTCATGTCCTCAATTTTTGAAATACAATATATTCGAGAAATTAAATTAGATACATTTATCACATCTTAAAATATGCAAATTTGATATTAATGGAATCGTGAAAGGCTAAATGCAGCTTAAACTGCACTCATTCCCCGCAGCGTTAGCGTTGTGAAAGGCTCGTGATGCCTCGTTCGATCCGAAAAAGTTTATAACGGGACGTAGCGAGCGAAGCCCCGTCAGCAACTTTTTCGGATCGCCCTAGGCCTCACGAGCCTTTTACAACGTTTTAAGCAGTCTCTCACCATTCGCTTAAAATTATATTTTCATGCATAAACTGGTACTAAACGTGGTTGAGTGACATTCCCTGCGGTGTTTAAGCAAAAAATGCTTCCCAATGTGCTCTCACTCCCCGCCGCGTGAGCGTTGTGAAATTCGACTTCCCAGAATGAGCTCTTCCACAATTTGGTATTACATCATCACTATGCAATTTGACGCAATAACTATTTTTCGGCCATAATTCGCTTCAAACTGTAAATGCAGCTTAAACTGCACTCATTCCCCGCAGCGTTAGCGTTGTGAAAGGCTCGTGAGGCCTCGGGCGATCCGAAAAAGTTCACAGGACGTAGCGAGCGGAGCTAGCGAAGCCCCGTCAGCAACTTTTTCGGATCGCCCGAGGCCTCACGAGCCTTTTACAACGTTTTAAGCTGGCTCTCTGCCAGTCGCGGATAGCATTTATCCTTATCACACAACCCCGCGAACCACGTAACGACCAAATGTCGCTAGTTTACCGTAAGGGAGTGTCGGTTTTAACATAAGTATATGTCCATTGAAGTGTAATTTCTACAGTATGAACCTCATTTTCAGGATTCGAATGCTGTAAATTTGATTGATCGGTTGTTGACTTTAAATCCAGCGAAGAGAGGATCCGCAGAAGAGGTAACCTCATAGTTGCTTGCTTTTCTAGTTCAAGATACCATATCGGAAATGCATGCACTGCGCAATCATCATGCGACA
The DNA here is from genome assembly GCA_036245805.1 of Pristionchus mayeri. Classification (NCBI taxonomy): domain Eukaryota; kingdom Metazoa; phylum Nematoda; class Chromadorea; order Rhabditida; family Neodiplogasteridae; genus Pristionchus; species Pristionchus mayeri. The sequence continues at coordinate 21,151,674 of BTRK01000005.1, read as the reverse complement.
CTTGCTAATGGGGCCTCGGCTCAATATTTCGAATACCGTAGCTTATTTGGTTGTCTGGTGATACTATGAACTGGGGAATTATTCATGCTGATGTACTGCCCTAAATTAATTTCCCCAATATAAGCGTGGTTTTTCAATTTCCCGTTGTAGAGCAATAAAGACGCAATGGGTTTTAAAGACGATTATGTGGTTGTGTATCCCCCTTTGTCGATTACCTTTTCTGTGGTCTCTAGAAAATGTGCTTCTGTGCGTTTCTATAGCGAATGGAAGGCAAGGGCCAAAGTTGGATGAGGAATTAAGCTCTTTCTTGACTCGTTGCAAAATAATTTTCATTTTTGTGGTATGAGAGACAGCAAAGCTTTTGGCCGATTTGCTCGTTGGGGGTATTTTTAGTGTCCATTGTTTTCCCGTTTCTCCATCTCTCATCGTTAAGCCAAGATAGTGTACGAAAAGAGCGTGAAGGAAGCATAGTGGGGGGGGGGGGGGCTGAAATAGGAGGAATAGAGGATCTCATTTGGGCATTGCTTCCGCTCTCTGATGTAGTTCATAGCCACGTGCATAATCTTATAATGAGAACAAACGTGCAGTAAAACAGCTTGAAGAGTAATGTCCTATCTTCCAATTTGTTTGTTCGACATAGGTGGGCACCATCGAAGCCAGCTGTGAAACACCCCCGGTTTTTGGAAAATTTTGTCACAAAAACGATCATTTACGATCACCCCCTCTCCTTTTGACCCCAAACACCCCCGGTTTTCGATTTCCTGCTTACCTTTGTTGTTCGAGGTATCTTTTCACCATGCTGGTGAGATTGTGATAGGCAGCATACTCGGTTTTCGTTAAATATAGGAAAAAATCGGCACTTTCCTACTTCCGCGCCAGGCTCCTCCCCTCCCCTCCCCCGCTCTATCTTTAACGCGCCCCTCTCCTAGCCTCTCCCTAGACAGCGCTCTCGCTCTGTCTCTTCCCTCTCTCCCCCCCGCGCCTCTCGCACTTGCCCTTCCCACGCTCTATTTCGCCTCTCCCCGCATTCTCTCACCCGGCGTGACTAGAGCGCGCCCTTCCCATAGCTGTTTTAACTCCGCCCCTCATGAAACCATGGCGTTTCCATGCTCGAGGGGGAACCTCTCTGCGAACTTTTGGAGGGTGCCAGACTCCATCCCTTCTTGGGGTGGTGTCTGGCTCCACCCCCTCCCGCCCCTTCGGGGGCGGGATCAAGGGGTGGGGCCTGGCGCGGAGCTAGGAAAGTCCCGAAAAATCTTTATTATTATTATTATTATTATTATTTGTCTACTCTATTCAATAGCGATGGCGTTTAGTATGGACAATCATTACAACGGATTTTACGTTCCTCTGAAAAAATATCTATCCAAGAGCTAAACAACTTTCATGTTCTAAGCAACACGATTTGAAGAAAACGAAATATAGATAATGCTGAAAAAGCGATTTTTTATAACTTTTTTTCGCAGTTTTTCGTGTGTATCCGAAAAAATATCCCATGGACCGGTGAGATATCTATGAATTCGTAATCTACGTACTTTTTTAGCCCTATATATTATGTTGCCACAAAGAAAAGTAATTGACAACATATATTTTTATGCGTCAAAACATGGGTTGTCATGGTAAAACACAAAAATAGTCTCGTTCCAAATGAATATAGATGCCGTTTCCAGTCTCCAATGACCGTCAAATTTTGCACGGGAGTCGTTCTTGGGCATATAAAAAAAATTTCACTCTAAAATTGCAAAAATTAAAAAAATTTAAAATTTCGATTTTTCGACCATTTTGACAGAAAAAATCGAATTTTCAAAATTTTTGAATTGTGGGTATTTTTGAATCGGAACCTGTTAGTATGCCCCAGAACGGCTCCCGTGCCAAATTTGAAGGTCGTTGGAGGCTGGAAAAGGCATCTACATTCACTTTGGACGAGACAATTTTTATGTTTTACCATGAAAACCCATGTTTTGACGCATAAAAATATATGTTGTCAATTACTTTTCTTTGTGGCAACACAATACCCAGGGGTAAAAAAGTATGTAGAATACGAATTCGTAGATATCTCATCGGTCCATGAGATATTTTTTTTCGGAGACACCCGAAAAACTGCAAAAAAAAGTTATCACAAATCGCTTTTTCAGCATTATCTATATTTCGTTTTCTTCAAATCGTGTTGCTTAGAACATGAAAGTTGTTTAGCTCTTGGATACGGTTCTTTCTGTTTTTTGAGCGACTCTCTATCTCAAAAATGAAAAGAATTATGACCTGTCAAACTTTTGATTTTTTGAGAACCGGCTTTTAGGATGTTTTCAATTTACGGCTCCACAACTTAAAACAAAATTTCCTTATCCTTAGATACATCAATTCCGTTAATGGGTACCCGAATAAAGCAATTTAAATTTTTTGTAAATCACCTGCGATCTCTTAGAAGACCTCTGATATATCATATGAGAGGAATCGCGAGAGAATCGACCACGCCGCGGCGGTAGGAATCAAGTTTGCCCTATCCTGAAACAAATGTGGTGACAAGTACTTCAAACGATGCTCTTTCAAACTGCGTCGTCAGAATTTCAATATCTTTCGTCATCGGCGAGATTCAGAAGGCCAAAGATGGTACTATCACTTTTCGACAGTCAAATCACTCTCACTTAAATGATCATAATTCCCTTAAAAATAAAGATAGAAGGCCGTTCTTTGTTTCAAATGAAAGCTACCATCATGCACTACAACTTTTGTGCTGACGTCATCATTCCTGGACCTCATCCTGGTGCGGGGCGGTCGGGTGCACCAAAACTTTCGTAACTTTGAAAATCGGAAAAACTTTCTGAGTTTTCATGCTTAAGTTCTAGTCCATATATGTGCCTCACTTTTCGCCAAAAATGAAGGAAATCGGAGTATACACGAAAAAGTAGCTGTCACTTTCGTGAAGCGACCTCAATATGGCTTCCGGAGAAGAAAACTGCACCTTCAGCGATTGGGCAGGGTCTCGATTCCTCTCTTCCAGAATGCGGGTTTCTTCGAGACCGCCCAGTTCACGAAAGCCCTCACAACTTCATCTCGATTCTTGAACTTCTTTCCTTTGCAGAAGTCAGAGAGAGAGCGGAAGCAGTGGTAGTCGCATGGGGAGAGATCCGGGGAATACGGTGGATGGGGAATCCTCTCGATCTTCAGCTCGTCCATTTTCTTCTGGGTCATCTTCGCTCGATGTGGGCGAGCATTGTCCATCAGAAGAAGAATTTTGCCCTGGTTCAGGAGTCTGGGAGGGACGCTGATCGCGACATCTTCCAGTTGTTCAGAGAAGAGGTCGGCATTGATGCTGGTGCCAGGGGCGAGGATCTCCCAGTAGATGGGACCGAGCACTGAGAAGAAGAAGCAGAGGAGTTCCTTCTTTCCGTGCTCTTCCTTCTTCGGGACGGGCGTGGGCTTCTCATCTGCATCCACCCATTGCAGTCTCCTCACAGGGTTATCGTACGTGATCCACTTCTCATCTGTAGCGATGATGGAATTGACCCATCGAAGATTGGATCTACGATGGAGTAATTCCCGACAGACTTGAACACGATTTTTCAGCTGTTCGGGGGAGAGGTCATGGGGAATCACTTGTGGGAGTTTCGGCTTCTTCCCAGATCGATGGAGGATATCGGACACCGTTGATCTGGGAGTACCAGTATCCTTCTTCAACTCACGCACACTGGCCATGGGCTTGCGCTTCAGTGTGCGGAGAACGAGAGGCTGATCGAGGGAGGGAGGGCGTCCAGAGCGGGGTTGATCATCGAGACCAAACTCCCCTTTCTTGAAGCGGGAGAACCACTTATAGCAGAAGGGTATGGAGGGGGCGTCAGCTCCTTCCGACTGGGCCAGGGCAGAGTGGGCCTCCTTCACGGATCGGCCAAGACGGTAGTAATGAAGTAAAACTGCTCGGAGGTAGAGATGGGAGTCCATCACAAGAATCAATGTAGCAACTAGGAGACTGATTAAATCCTCTCACTACTCAACGTCAGAATGATGCAATACATTGTTGACAAACAGATTGCGCAATCACTGCGTTTGATCGCGAACTGACTTTTTTCCGAAGCATTATACGAACTTTCCGGACACCCCAATAATTTGAAAGCCATTTAGTGCATTGGGGCCCACCCCCAAGTTGAAATAGGTCAACATATCGATTTTCAAGTTTTGGGTAATGTGATCATTTATGACCCGTGACAGTGTTATACCATGGGCGGAAACAATTTTAAATGTTCTTCTGGATGTTTTTGGACGATTTTGAGCACAAATAAGGGCAATTGAAGGTGCAGTTTTCTTCTCCGGAAGCCATATTGAGGTCGCTTCACGAAAGTGACAGCTACTTTTTTGTGTATACTCCGATTTCCTTCATTTTTGGCGAAAAGTGAGGCACATATATCACGGGTCTTCTGTAAGAATGCAGGAAAACGAGCCCCTTTTGCCACCAGAAAAAAAGTCATAGCCACGGATTTCGATGAAACTTAGTTTATGGATACTATTGGGGGTCTAAAGAAGGTATGTCCACTTGGTTTGGTCAATTTCGGACATTATCGATTTTTTGTGATCTACCCTTTGGGATAGCGTAAATCGGCCAATTTTGATCGTACAGCCTACTTTTTTTTCCATTTTACGCGGAATTTCGAGATCTACAAATTCGTCTTCACTCCCCTCAACCGGGAAGGCCGGCTTCGGGGACTTTTGGCCAAAAAACTTGTTTTTGGACCATGTTTATCGATTTTTTTCTTCATTCCCCTTCGATATTATTTTTGCATTCGATTCTCCAAACAAAATTGATAGGGGTCCATGTTGACCATCTTTCATATAAAGAGGACTGTTATGTCGAAATAGTAAGTGGAGTCCCGGACTTGTGCGAACGCATGAAATTATTCAAGATGACACTTGGGGATATATAGAAGGAAACCACGAAACGTATAGATTATCTACTCATCGTCCTCATAGTCAAGAAATGTTAATGATGATTATCATAAAAACACATTTGTGACTGGAGAAAGTTGTTAAATGACGAAATATCACGCCTTTCACGAGAGAATCGAGCTAAAATCGCTAATCTTGGGAATGGAGGGGAAATCGTGAATTGAGTTCGAACCGGTTTTGGTCATCCTAAGGCATGCCTGACACTCCCCCAAAGTCTCACTGTACACTTTTCATTTTGGACTTCACTCCACCGGGCATGATGTCGGCAGCTCTCACTTTAAGAGCTCGTATCTCAGTAACAGTTGCAGATAGAGCAAAAATTACCCCTGAGTGACCCCCCTCATTTTTCGAGCTCTATCGACCCATATAGTTAATTTTGTTTGAATGTCACTTTTAACCACAATAAATTATTGCTTAAATTTCTCAAAAGTGTAGGTAAAGATGCAGCTGATTTTTTCAAACTTTGTATAGTTTTCCAAGGGCTATTGAATGAGTGGTCTGCACCGAAAATAGCACGGCTTTAGTAAGAATTAGGGTCTTTAACCTTTTCCAAATCATTTGAAGTTATTTTTCAACAGAAAACTTGGACAAAGTGCGATCATTCTTGGTGACCTGGGCAATGAGAGCGGTCTGCGCGCATTGTCTGATGAAGTAAAACAACTTCAAATGATTTGGAAAAGTTTAAAGACCCTAATTCTTACTAAAGTCGTGCTATTTTCGGTGCAGACCACTCATTCGATAGCCCTTGGAAAACTGTACAACGTTTGAAAAAATCAGCTGCATCTTTACCTACACTTTTGAGAAATTTGAGCTACAATGTATTGTGGTTAAAAGTGACATTCAAACAAAATGAACTATATGGGTCGATAGAGCTCGAAAAATGAGTGGGGGTCACTCAGGGGTATTTTTTGCTCTATCTTCAACTGTTACTGAGATACGAGCTCTTAAAGTGAGAGCTGCCGACATCATGCCCGGTGGAGTGAAGTCCAAAATGAAAAGCGTACAGTGAGACTTTGGGGGAGTGTCAGGCATGCCTTAGGATGACCAAAACCGGTTCGAACTCAATTCACGATTTCCCCTCCATTCCCTGTCTCAGCTCGATTCTCTCGTGAGAGGCGTGATATATCGTCATACATGGTGAAAACCTGGCATTTTTAGCTTTTCTGAGCTTATTTCTTAAATATTAGGTTGGTCATAAAGTTTTGACCGATTTCGGGCCCCAACTTTGAGTTCGTATAATTTGTTTAGCTCAAATCGCAACATATTGTCCTGATGTCGATATATAGGGGCATGTTCGACCTTTTCATTATTATCATTGAAATGGTACAAGTATCAATACTATGCGAGAAATCAAGGTCTGCGTAAATTTGAAATTTTCTGAAAAATATCGATTTTATTTAAAGTTGCTGCGCTTCGCAGAGACATTTTTAGATGGAGGCTCGCAAAGCTTGTTGAAAAGCACTAGGCGTGCACTACCTAGTTTCAAAAAGAGAGAGCTGCTGAATTCGTTATAAGCTTCGTGCAGGTCAAAGAATCACGGAGACTTAGAAAAATCAGAGTTCTTTCGAAAAAATCACCTGTTTCAAGTTTTGACGAGGCTGGCACCAACCTATGGGCGCTATCATCTCTACTTTAAGGGTTCTCTATTACATAAATATTTAAGATCCCAATTGGCTTTCTCATCTTAAAAAAGTGATATTTGTCTATCAATTATTTTTCGATATAAATGCCGAAATACCTAACATGGAGGGTCTTCGGACAAGGATTACCCTAGAAAAAGTAGCGAACTCCATAACATTCCTAAATTAGTGATGGATAGGGTAATGGTTGTTCATTAATTTGAGCACGATATTACCGCTCCTCAAACCACAGGTCTAGCACAACAACGAAATACACACTTTTGGCGATGTTCAAAATTGGACACCTAAACTCCGAAGAACCCTGTTCTTGAATGGAGAGCCACTTCCTCTCCCAAAGAGTTTTGTGACTTACATTGTTTCGGTTGTTCACATTTATGAGTAATTGAAATATCAAGGGCCGTCGGTATAGATACAATACTCCAAAAACTTTTCGGGAACAGCGTCATTAACCCCCAAACTCGGATTACGCGCTTGTTTCCAATAAGCCGTTCGAGGATGATCATTATCAACATTGCCAGTGTGACTTATGTCCATCATACTTTACTACTGTGGCAAAGATAGGATCATATCTCTGTTCGAAATGAAATGCTGATCCTTCAAAAAGTCAGGGTGTTGGTCGCTCACATGAAGTTTGGGACATGGCTATATTCGTTTGCTTGGTCGGACAGGACAGATTTAAGATAGTGTGCGCTGAAGAGAGTATAGACGCCCCTATCTACCACTAAAAGACCTATGTTGATTGGACAACAACGAACGAAGGGGTTGTCAGAATGCACAATGGTCAAAATCGGTCACAACTTTATGACCACCCTGATAACTCGAAAACCAGTCATTTTAGAGTTTCGACCACCTTCGTAAAAGTTATTTTACTCGTCGAGATCTATCGATTTATTTTTCAAAATGTGTAGATTGGACCATTTAGAACTGAGAAACGGCCAAAAAACCAAAATTTTGAAAAAAAATCGACTAAGTCCTGGACTCCACTTACTATTTCGACATAACAGTCCTCGTTATATGAAAGATGGTCAACATGGACCCCTACCAATTTTGTTTGGAGAATCGAATGCAAAAATAATATCGAAGGGGAATGAAGAAAAAAATCGATAAACATGGTCCAAAAACAGGTTTTTTGGCCAAAAGTCCCCGAAGCCGGCCTTCCCGGTTGAGGGGAGTGAAGACGAATTTGTAGATCTCTATATTCCGCGTAAAATGGAAAAAAAAGTAGGCTGTACGATCAAAATTGGCCGATCTAAGATATCCCAAAGGGTAGATCACAAAAATCGATAATGTCCGAAATTGACCAAACCAAGTGGACATACCTTCTTTAGACCCCCAATAGTATCCATAAACTAAGTTTCATCGAAATCCGTGGCTATGACTTTTTTCTGGTGGCAGACGTTCCTGCATTCTTACGGAAGACCCGTGATATGAACTACAACTTAAGCATGAAAACTCAGAAAGTTTTTACGATTTCCAAAGTTACGGAAGTTTTGGTGCACCCGACAGCCCCGCACCAGGATGAGGTCCAGGAATGATGACGTCGGCACAAAAGTTGTAGTGCATGATGGTAGCTTTCATTTGAATCAAAGAACGGCCTTCTATCTTTATTTTTAAGGGAATTATGATCATTTAAGTGAGAGCGATTTGACTGTCGAAAAGTGATAGTACCATATTTGGCCTTCTGAATCTCGACGATGACGAGAGATATCGAAATTCTGACGACGCAGTTTGAAAGAGCATCGTTTGAAGTACTTGTCACCAAATTTGTTTCAGGATAGGGCAAACTTGATTCCTACCGCCGCTCACCCCTCTCAAATGGTCGATTCTCTTGCGATTCGTCTCATATATATATATATATTAGTATACGGTAGCTGACCCAATGCTAATTATTTATTTGTATACGGTAATGGGCTTTGCTGACGTCATCAGCCCCTCCTCCCCTTATTTCGCTATTCGGTCACACGCGGTCACAGAATTAGCGCTTTATATATAGGTATAGATATATATCCCAATAGTTCAAATTTGATGTTACGGCTCGAACCTACGGTGGAAGGTCAATACCAATCGGGCAGTTCGCGCATCGGTCGACGGAGTTTTGCCATGACATCTTCACTCTTCTCTTACAAGAACGTGTTGTAAATAAAGTACAATATATGAATATTCTCAGGCACTGGATCATACCTTCTTCTTTACTACCCCTGAACCGAAGGAGGATGTGAGGGATCTGATGGCAGGAATTCACGTACGTTTTTCTACTTTATGTATCACGAGTCAGTAGAAAAAATACCCAAGAGAATTGTGCCTGGTCTGGATTATTATGAGAGAATTCGGTAGCCACTAAAAGCTAATAAATCATGGTCATTTGACACAGAGCCTTAAATTAGGACTTTCCTGGTTTTACGTCCGGCTATGCTTTTTCTCACATGCAAATGAACACAAAAAAATATAAAATGTTTTTCCCTCAAATTACGGCTTTCGATGAAATTACCATCATTTATTAACTTTACGTGCATGACTACGGTATTCCACTGGCTAGTGATCTAATATATATTTTGTGCGATAGGTCGCAGACGGGCACCTATCTATTTCACATTTTCGCATACTTTTATAATGTATAATTACTATATTTCAGCAATCTTTGTTCGAATACACTCAAGGAAGGGGTGCACATGCTGGCCGTGGAAGAGGAGGAGGACAGCCTCATAATGGGCCTGTCAGAGCTCCAAATCCGCCAAGACAAAATAATCTTGCCAATACCGGTTATCATGATATGGTATTCTAATGCGTTCTTATTTTCCTTTAGTACTATTCAAAAAAAATTTCTCATTCATTTTGTGTAGAATAGAGTTAACGTACTCTCTAATGTGATCTATATCTATTAATCGACTATATACCGGTATCTCCAATCCACTAATGATATTCCGTAACGATAGGATAATCCATATGTGCTCTGTTTATTTTTTATTGGCAGGCTATCATATCTTACTTATAATAATGTTCTCATGGTGGGCATTCTATAAAAAATATTTCAGACATTGCATGTTATTTTATGATAATACTTTTAACCTTTGTTTGTTTTACTATGTACTTTGAGACATTTGCACTAATGTGCTCAAGATAAATTCTCTGATCATTTTGTGCGATGGGGACGTCGAAGGCGGTTGTGGTCTGTGAGGCAAGGATCGAAAAGGTGCGAAAATTGTCCACGACAATGATTTTGGTTTATAGGAGTTGAAAGAGATGAAAAAGTTCACTTCTCCTAATGGACTAGTCCAGTTTGTATCTGAGAACAACAAGACAGATGTGATTGCAAGGCTGAAATTGGTACGAATGAAACACGTTATGGATCGCCAAAACATAAAACCACAGGTGGGAAAACATAGATCAACTGATGTCAAAGTCACCCTAAAACTGTCCAAGTCATTTCCCTTCGAACCTCCCAATTTATCGATCCCTTCCGGAGGCATTATCACATATGATGGAAAAGTAAGGTTAATTTGACTATACCTTGTGATGGTATATCTAAGCTACCTCTCACTCGTCCAACCGATTGGAAATCGTCCACCAGTCTGATTACTAGTAACAGTAGTGTTCTTTTGCATAGCAACAATTTTATCAATTGCAGTATTCACAGAGTTGTGTCTCTACCTATCAAATAGTGAAGAGAACAAAATAATCAAGCTTTGATTCAACGGAATTTTAATGATGAGCATAAACTTTTCATCACATACACATTGACCGTATAAATTACTAATAAGTGTTAATCGTGGCACTACCAATGACATTTTTACGGACCAGATTAGATTACTTATTATGATAAATGAGATCGACTTGAATATGTTCTACTCGTACTATCTCATACATCGTAATGAGGGGGAGCTGAGGGAAAATGTATGACCTCTCTCTCCGATGTTGATGGAATGCACGGGAGAAACCAACTCCAGATGGGACCTCAATTTTTTTTAAAATTAAAAATACACCAAATTTGTACGGTGATATGTAAGTTTTTTGTCAAAGAGCCTCATAAAAGCCATGTTGAAATTCCTAGTCTATACCTAGTATGTAGTGAACTAGGAGTGGCTATTCGAGGTCGTGTTGCAACGTTCAACGCGACCTCGAACAGCAAATCCTACTGTGAACCTCGAATAGAAACTGTCAGAAATGACCTGAATGAACGGCCATTGCCAGAAAAAGTGATTGAAACCTCGCGGAATTATAACCGTATACCACGGATCTCCTGTAAAAAAGCAGGAATTACGACAAAAAAAATTTGGATCACAGATTTTGCTGTAAACGTGAGAAACTATCAAAGTGAGGGCGGGGAGAACGCCTATCCTTTTCATTCCTCGAAATTTGCATGTTGAACGGAGTTATAACCTAACGCCTTGGAAGGCCGTATATCGGTCAGTTTTTGACCTACAGCGAGCGGATTTTTTCCAATCGACTCGTAATAAAGAATTCTACAAATAAGTTCTTTTACGCTCCGTGCGAAAATGACGTGTTCACATAGTTTCATGCGAAAACCGTTTTTCTCTTCTCAATATGCTAATTTTCTACCTTTTCTGATGAAAACATCACGATTTTTATTCTTGATTCGAATTCCCCATCCCCAAAATGTGGTACGTGCATAGTTCATTGGCCGTCGAAGGTCGATTATCATATCGGCACTCAGTAGGGAGAATTTGAACATGCAATTTTTGAATGAAACCAGCGGTCGAAAAGTAGGTCCAAAATGACCTAACGTGCCCAGTTTTTGGAGTCTAGACAAGTGCAAATGTAGCAAACGTAACCAGTTTTTTAGTAATGTTTTGATTAAGGTGTAAAAACGTACCCATTTTCACCGATTTCATATTAAAATTTTAGAAACGTGCCCACTTTTTATAATTTTTGTGACCTACTCTTTCGAACACTGAATGAAACATGTTTTGCTACGTATCTCCCCTCCAACTTATGCAAATGAAAGAACTTAGACCACTTTTGGATACATCTCCAGTAGGTCTCCAACATTGACTCAGGGGTACGAAACCCTGAAGTTAGCCGTTTTCGAGATACGGAGTAAAAACTAGTTGTATTGATCTGTTCTTCTGAAATTTGAGGCGATGGTCTCCACTATAATCTTGTATCTTCTCGATTTTTATGATTGATTCGGATTCCCCACCTTGAAATTGACTTATGCACATAGTTCGTTTGTCTTGACATGAGGATGTAGACATCGCAACTCAGTAGGGAGATTTAGGACTTTAGGACTAATATTTTTTGAAGAAAATGTAATTCTCTCTGTGTGATCCATTGAAAAGGGATTTCACTCCGTATCTCGAAAACGGCTAACTTCAGGGTTTCGTACCCCTGAATCATTGTTGGAGACCTACTGGAGATGTATCCAAAAGTAGTCTTTCATTTGCATAAGTTAGAGGGGAGATACGTACCAAAACATGTTTCATTCAAAAATTGAATCCTCCCTACATGTTTCATTCAAAAATTAAATCCTCCCTACTGAGTGCCGATATGATAGTCAACCTACGACGACCAATGAACTATGCACGTACCCCATTTCGGGGATGGGCAAACCGAATCAAGAATAAAAATCGTGATGTTTTCATCAGAAAAGGTAGAAAATTAGCATATTGAGAAGAGAAAAACGGTTTTCGCATGAAACTATGTGAACACGTCATTTCCGCGCGGAGCGTAAAAGAACTTATTTGTAGATTTCTCTATTACGAATCGATTGGAAAAAAATCCGCTCGCTGTAGGTCAAAAACTGACCGATACACGGCCTTCCAACACGGTAGGTCATAACTCCGTTCAACATGCAAATTTCGAGGAATGAAGAGGATAGGCGTTCTCCCCGCCCTCACCTCACCCGTTCTCCCGGTCATTTCTCACGTTTACAGCGAAATCGGTGATCCAAAATTTTTTTTGTTGCATCGGTTCCTGCATTTTTACAGGAGATCCGTGATACTTAATGTATGCATACATAGAGAAATATGGGCACTTCTTTACTTGAGGGGCACGAAGCGCCGACCACTTTTTCCTCCGCGTCTCAACTCCCTCCACTCTCCACGGAGCTAGGAAAGTCGCAACATTTCTTTCTCCGATACCGCACTAGCTGTGGTGGATGTACAACTAATGACGCATCAAATGCGCTATTGGAATCCTTAGACACATTTTGTAATCTGTGGGGAAATGATTCTCCCCCACAAATTTTGTAAAATGTCCCCATCTTCTGTCTTAGATTAGCTTTCAAATTTAGCAGAAAATGTTCACTAGTGAAATTTTTCCAATTTTTAGAATTCTGAGCTTTTGCTACACGCATCGGAATATCAGGCGAAAAAGGGGTCCATTTTTTTAAAATTTGAAATAAAACAATAAAAATAAAGACCGATCTGTCTTAATTTTTTCACAATGCATTCCCATCACTAGTGTTTATTGCCAAATTTGGAAGCCATAACTCATAAGACGAGAGAATTTACAAAAATTTTAGGAGTGTCGAAAAATCGATTTCCCCAAAAGTTGCGAAATGTGTCCAAGGATTCCGATAGCACATTTCATGTGTCATTAGTTGTACATCCACCGCATGTAGTGCGGTATCGGTGAAAAAATGTTTTTTCAGATATGTTTTTCGAGGGCGTTTAGGCAAATTAAATACCCAATATATATTTCGGTATGTAGACCAATATGGACTATATGGTTAAACTCCCGCAAGGTTTGCCTATCGATAACTCATCTTCGAAGGAAGATTTTTTTCAATTTTTTGCAATATTTTTTTTCAGATACTCTATTTGCGAATTTCGATAATACTGTCATCTCTGGCATTGTCAAAAAATTACCTTTGCCACAAATTCCTCTGAGAAGAGAAATCTTCGATGTCCTACTGCTCCTACGAGGAGATCGACGATTTCTTCTCTGCACTGATTCAATCGCTGTTTCATCGTTAAAAATTGCCGAAAACTAAAGTGATGGAATGAAAAGGAGAATGGGGACGCTAAAGCTCGCCTGGTCACACGAAACCGCGAGAACGAACATTCCAAACAGAAGAGCTTCAATACTGAGCATTATGGTGTGGACGACCTGATAATTATTTTCTTGTAGTAATTATTAGGTTGATTCAAACCATTTGCTTATTTGACTTCGGTTTTGATTAAGTTTCCCGATTTAGCTATCAGAGGCATGAATATGGCAGTATATAAATATTCGTGCTTCTAGCGGAGAGTAGGTACTCCCCCCCCCCCTCCCATCCCAGTTATTTTTCATTCCTATCCTCTCTTGGAACGGTCGACTATCTGCATAATTGAACTACTACTCTTCAAAATTGATTATCTACATAATTTGGGGGGGGGGGGTACCCACTAGAGTTCCCCCGATTGGGCCATTCCGTCCAATCAGGCTTTCTCTGAGCGGTCAACTGGCCCAATTGGGCGCAAAACTGAACGACGCCCAGTTGGGCCGAATCCTTTGTTTGCCCAGTGGGCCGAGTATAATGGTGGTCATTTGAAACATATTTGAAAACCAATGAAATGGAGGAATGAACTTTCACTCAATCTCATTTTGATATGTTTTGTTGGAATGTGTTTCGGGTGAAATATAAAAGCACCGCCCTGGAGGAACGAGAATGAATGGGATGGGCGCCCAATGGGCGCCCAGACAATTCCTTTGTTCGAGCTGGGCAGATTGGGCAATATTCATCACGTTCAAATAATTATTGGGCGGACTGGGCGCCGACCAATCGGGGGAACTCTAGTACCCACTCTCCGCTAGAAGCGCCAAATATTCCCTATATCACGATCCGGAACATCTCCTATCCTACAAACTAGGGATGTCCATACAATGTGATGTAGCGATTCCGCTACGCCTATCCCTCCTCGAATTGCGAAATAAGACGAGGGGGGATCGCTACCTCGCATCGAATGGCCATCCCTACGAGGTGGGGGGGATCGCTACCTCGCATCGAATGGCCATCCCTACGAGGGGGGGGATCGCTACCTCGCATCGAATGGCCATCCCTACGAGGTGGGGGGGATCGCTACCTCGCATCGAATGGCCATCCCTACGAGGGGGGGGGGGGATCGCTACCTCGCATCGAATGGCCATCCCTACGAGGTGGGGGCGATCGCTACCTCGCATCGAATGGCCATCCCTACGAGGGGGGGGGGATCGCTACCTCGCATCGAATGGCCATCCCTACGAGGGGGGGGGGATCGCTACCTCGCATCGAATGGCCATCCCTACGAGGGGGGGGGATCGCTACCTCGCATCGAATGGCCATCCCTACGAGGGGGGGGATCGCTACCTCGCATCGAATGGCCATCCCTACGAGGGGGGGGATCGCTACCTCGCATCGAATGGCCATCCCTACGAGGGGGGGGGGGATCGCTACCTCGCATCGAATGGCCATCCCTACGAGGTGGGGGGGGATCGCTACCTCGCATCGAATGGCCATCCCTACGAGGGGGGGGATCGCTACCTCGCATCGAATGGCCATCCCTACGAGGGGGGGGGGATCGCTACCTCGCATCGAATGGCCATCCCTACGAGGGGGGGGGGGATCGCTACCTCGCATCGAATGGTCATCCCTACGAGGGGGGGGATCGCTACCTCGCATCGAATGGCCATCCCTACGAGGGGGGGGGGATCGCTACCTCGCATCGAATGGCCATCCCTACGAGGGGGGGATCGCTACCTCGCATCGAATGGCCATCCGTACGAGGGGGGGGATCGCTACCTCGCATCGAATGGCCATCCGTACGAGGGGGGGGATCGCTACCTCGCATCGAATGGCCATCCCTACGAGGGGGGGGGGATCGCTACCTCGCATCGAATGGCCATCCCTACGAGGGGGGGGGGATCGCTACCTCGCATCGAATGGCCATCCGTACGAGGGGGGGGATCGCTACCTCGCATCGAATGGCCATCCCTACGAGGGGGGGGGGATCGCTACCTCGCATCGAATGGCCATCCCTACGAGGGGGGGGGGGATCGCTACCTCGCATCGAATGGCCATCCCTACGAGGGGGGGATCGCTACCTCGCATCGAATGGCCATCCGTACGAGGTGGGGGGGGATCGCTACCTCGCATCGAATGGCCATCCCTACGAGGGGGGGGATCGAC
>BTRK01000005.1:21066045-21135493 GCA_036245805.1 Pristionchus mayeri | reverse complement strand
GTACCGTCTCTACGCGCACGAAGCATTAAAATAGGTTTTGGATTATCCGAACTGAACGGATTATCCGGATAGTAAAACGGATAGTTGGGATTATCCGTTTGATCGCGCGCTATGCGACGCTTCGAAATGGATAATCCGTATCAATTGGCGATCCCTAGTCGGTACCAACATCGAACCGACCACTAGAACTTCTAGATTCCACTTTTCCCTTGTTAGAACATTCACATAGTACTCTCAACTACCTAAATAAATTCGAACTGCCTCAAGCATACAAGTATGCAAACACCAATTTCTAAGTCACCAATTAACGTCACACACTAATCCCCCGCTCAATAATCATTTAAGAGTAAATTCGCATTTCATTTTTATTACATCATTGTGCCTCCATTGTTTCATCGCGCTTCGGGCGTAGATAAATTATTATTATATACAGTCGCGCCCATAAGTCAGTGGGCACTTTTGGAATGGGTTTTGAACTTTTTGCTCAGGAAATATATCATTCGAAGGCTAGGGCATTATGCACCGAATTCATCGGAGATTTTTCTTTTAGATATTGGGGCATGATGCAATAGCCTAGTCATTGCGTGGTGATGACGCAATCAAAATGTACTTTTTCAAAACAGCATTATTCTTACATGGATTTTTTCCTGCTGGACAAAGTTTCTGTGGTTGGAGTCATGCCCGAGGACTACCCAGAAAAAAATGTTGAGGTTGCTGCGCGACCGCACGTTTGCTGCAGCCTTGCTGCAAAATCGAGGTCGAAAATTCAGATCTCGGCTCTTAGTCATGCTAGAGACTCGATCAACGCATCAAAATGATAGCCAACATGCGTCTAGATGATCTTGAGAATATGAAAACAATATCTCGAAATTTGCCCTCAGGGCATCACAAATCTCTTTTTTCCATGACCATTTTTTGGGCAATCATAACTTTGTGGGAAAGGTCGGTAAAAATCTGGTTTTTGCGTAGCAATGTTCGAAATCTATTAAAGATCTGATTCCTAACTTTTTAGAGCGATTGGACATCTTTCCTGCCCGCGGTGTGCGTTTTTCGGAGGTATAGGGTCGGGAAACACTCTGTTTACCACTATGGGCGAGAGAGTACAGACGACGAGAGTGCGTAAACATGGTGTTTCCCGACCCTAGTATACCTCCGAAAAACGCACGCCGCGGACAGAAAAGATATCTAATCGCTCTAAAAAGTGGGGCATCAGTCCAACAATACATTTTGAGCGTTTTTATACAAAAATCAGATTTTTACCTACCTTTCCCACAAAGTTATGATTGCCCAAAAAATGGTCATGGAAAAAAGAGATTTTTCATGCCCTGAGGGCAAATTTCGAGATATTGTTCTCTTATTATCAGGATCATCTGGACTCATGATGGCGATCATTTTCATGCCTTGAACCAGTCTCTAGCCTGCCTAGGAGCCGAGATCTGAAATTTCGACCTCGATTTTGTAGCAAGGCTGCAGCAAATGTGCGGTCGCGCAGCAACCTCACAAATTTTTTCTGGGTAGTCCTCGGGCATGACTCCAAGCACAGAAAATTTGGCCAGCAGGAAAAAATCCATGTAAGAATAATGATGTTTTGAAAAAGTACATTTTGATTGTATCATCACTACGCAATGACTAGGCTATTGCATCATACTAAAATATGAAAACGAAAAAATCTCCGATGAATTCGATGTATAACGTCCTAGCCTCAGAATGATATATTTCCTCAGCAAACAGTTCAAATCCATTCTAAAAGTGCTCACTGACTTATGGGCGCGACTGTAACTCACTTCGATCGGATCCCTACGGAATCCTCGCCAGTCGTTGATAGGAAGCATTATGGATTTTCACACATCTACCTTCTCGTCGTTCTTCTGGAGTGAGAACGGCTGTGCTCTAGCTTGCATCACCCATTTCCTTAAAAGAATTTCACATTGTACAATATATCACGCCTTTCACGAGAGAATCGAGCTAGAATCGCAATTATTGGGAATGGAAGGAAAATCTTGAAATTGGTTCTGACTAGTTTTGGGCACCTTGAGGTATTCCTAGTAGTTCCCCAGTCTTATTTTGCATACTTCATTTTCAAGCACCCAGCATGAGGTCGGAGATCGGCACCTCCTCCTTTCACGGCGAATATCTCATTTCTCGTGTAAGATAATCGAACTTTGCACTCTGAGTGACCCGCACTAATTTTTCGAGCTCTATCGACCCATTCAAACCGTTTCCCCTAAAAGTAAATTTCAACCATGCTACATTCACGACAGATTTTCTCGAAAATGTAGGCAAAGGAGCAGCTCAAAATATCACAGTACATGCAGCGCATCAAGAGCTTTAGAATGAATGGCTTGCGCCGAAAATACGATCTCATTGGTGAGACTTGTGCCGATTATAGATTTCCTTATCATTTGAACTTTATTTTCAACAGAAATAAATAGTGAAAACGATCATTCTTGATCGCTCTCTCCGATGAGAGCGGTGTGAGGGTAAATTATTCTGTTGAAAATAAAGTTCAAATGATAAGGAAATCTAAAATCGGCACAAGTCTCACCAATGAGATCGTATTTTCGGCGCAAGCCATTCATTCTAAAGCTCTTGATGCGCTGCATGTACTGTGAAATTTTGAGCTGCTCCTTTGCCTATATTTTCGAGAAAATCTGCAATGAATGTAGCATGGTTAAAATTTACATTTAGGAGAAACGGTTTTGATGGGTCGATAGAGCTCGAAAAATTAGTGGGGGTCACTCAGAGTGCAAAGTTCGATTATCTTACACGAGAAATAAGATATTCGCCGTGAAAGGAGGCGGTGCCGATCTCCGACCTGATGCTGGGTGCTTGAAAGGAAGTATGCAAAATAAGACTTTGGGGGACTACTAGGAATACCTCAAGGTGCCCAAAACTAGTCAGAACCAATTTCAAGATTTTCCTTCCATTCCGTGTTTCAGCTCGAATCTCTCGTGGGAGGCGTGATATTGAAAAAAAAGAATAAACAATTTTAATGAATACAATTTTTATTATTTATATATCAATACATCTTTAATTTTTAAAGTGCGCAAAGTCCCTAATCGTCCTTCGTCCGATCGTAAGCTTCCTAGGAAGTTTCCTAATTTCATTAGGGCCCTAATATAAGGCCTAATGTGCACAGTTCAGGTGCACGGCTCGGTGCGGGATTTACAGTACATTGATCAAGATGTTGTTCATCCTACATCCTGAAGTACAATAAACGGTAAATCGATATGAGGTTAACGATAAAAGTAATTTTAAAAAATAGAATTTGAAGTACGACTCAATTACAGTATTTCTTACATTTTTTTCGTATTTACCCTGAACGTTTTTTACCATCGATTACCTTTCATTACCATACTGTACAATTAACTAACCAATTGAATTTGAGTCCCAATACGAATGATTCAGGGATTCAGTGTACCGTACTCTGTTCACCCATTTTTTCTTCGTCTCTTGTTATTCTTGTTTTTACGTTGCATGTATTTTTACGTGTTTTGGATCTATTTGATACTTTGCAGCCTAGCAAGCCAACGTAAAACCTTTCCTCGAAATGTCGACCGGTCCAATCGAGGTGGCTGAGGAAGCCCTTCAGAAGTTGGACGAGCTTGAGATCGTCGATGAAAAGTCCAAGGATAAGGCGGAAAAGTCGCCTCGTCGCGTGAGACTCACTGATGAAGAGAGACGCAAGGTGTGGGAGGAGAAGCAGGCTCAGAAGCCGGTGCTCGAGGAGGGCGTCAAGGGAAAGGTCGGCTTCCTTCTTTTTTTCAATATTGCCTTTAGGCTCTTGCTGGATTTATACTTGGATATTCCCAGTTGGAATTGATACCAGGATCTTATCAGACGATTAAAAAACATGTTTTTGCGTTTAGGTGAAGTGGTACAGCGTTAGAGGCAAGTATGGATTCATAGCTCGTGAAGATGGTAAGAACGATGTCTTCGTTCACCAGTCTGCTATCGCCAAGTCTGGAATCGTTCGCTATTTCCTCCGTACTCTTGCTGATGAGGAAGTGGTAAGAATGATTGCCTTATTGATCACGAATGGAAGGTGCTTTATTAGTTCGCAACCATGTTACGTTTTTTCCGAACTAGGAAAGATATACAAGAGCAATAATGATTAGGGTGCGGGATACGCCGACAGTGAGATAAGAAAGCGTAGCAATTGATGTGGTGAGAGTGCGCAAGAGAATGAACGGAAAATACTATCCAGCACTACGGAAATCGGGAAACCCCCTAGACCCATTCTTTCATTATGCTCTGCGCTCACCAATTACAATGATTGCGACGTTCTCACAGTAAGAGGGACGGCAAAGGGGAACTAGATTGTGAGATCGTATGTTCGTCTCATTTATAACTTTGAAATACTATTGTGGATTCTATTTTTAAAATCCTTCCCCATCTAAGAATTAGCCACATAGAGTATGAGGTACAGTAGTTATCTGGTATGTGGTCAGTTAATGAGCGAGAGGGGTGATAATTTTCATTACTTATCTTAGGTCGTATTCGACGTCGTCGATGGCGACAAAGGGCCAGAGGCTGCCAATGTGACCGGACCGGGAGGAGCAGAGGTGCAGGGATCTCGCTACTACCATATCCTCATTCGCCGCCGCGTTACTCGCCGTCAGTCCCGTCCCGAAGGCGAGAAGAGTGAGCAAACAAACCTTCGTTTAGCGTAAGTAATGAAGTCTATTTTCAGACACCTCTTCGAAAGTTGAGGAAGAGGAGGAGGATGGAAAGGAGGAGAAGAAGAGAAAGCCCAGACGCCAGAACAGAAATCGTCGCACTCGCAAGACTGAGGGAGATGCCAACGACGATACTAATGACGATGCTGTGGAGAAGCCCGCCCGCCGCCGCGTATCGAGTGACGAGATCGAGGCTCCCAAGAAAGGAAAATCCCTTAAGACTAAGATCGAGTCTCCTAAAGGATCTGGAGATGCTTCGCTCGACGCACTTCCAGCTGAGCCTGCATGTGTTTCGTAATCCTCTGTCGATTTAGGTCTTGATTTCTGCTTGTATAGACTTGCACAATTGTGTATAGATACTCACTTTCAAAGAAAGATCCTGTACTTGTTAATTTTTCTTTGCGCTGTCAAGCGCTCATTTTAGCTTTCTTTTCTTGAGTATTTGTAAAGTTGACCATATAGACAATTATGATAATAAAGCTATTATGGCTAAATGCGTTAATTTTTGTCTTCTGGGGCGGTATTCTTCCAATTTCGGCGAGCCGGGAATAATTTGGGTCCCACAAGCCATTTTCGGCCGGTCCGTATATACTAGGGCGGCAAGAACGGATCACGGGTTGACCTTTTGACCCTCTAAAACGGGTCACATACGGGTCGGTCAGACCCGTCGGATACGGGTCAGACACGGGTCAAGGGTGAGAGCGAGAAAGGAAGAGGAAGACCGAGAGAGTGCGGTAAATGGAGAGAGCGCCGAGAGACGAGTCTCTCGGCGCTCTCTCCCTTTATCGCACTCTCTTGCTCTTCCTTTCGAGAGGGAGTGAGAGCCGCTTCTAACCCGACATTACGGGTCAGAAACAGGTCAGGGTCATAAAATCGGGTGACCCGGCAGAATGGTGAATAGCGCGGGTCACCCGTGACCCGTTCTTGCCGCCCTAGTATATACCATGCAGGGGGGTTCAGGGCATGCCTGGCTAACTGCCTCTCGTGGGGGTTCGGCCTCTCACCATCAACTTCCTCAGCTCTGCTCAAGAAGAACTGGCAAAACGTTCGCTCGCTCACCCTCAAGTCGACTATGAGCAAGCCCCAGCGTCTGCTAAGCAATCCTTGTTGTTTTATTTTGTCAGTTCCATATTGACACGGCAATTTATTTCTCGACTCTGAGAATGTAGGGTAATATAACAGTAAGTATTCTTTTGAAAAAGTAAACTACTTCGAGTACTGAGGTAAATTACTTTTTGAAGGTGGGGTTTGAGCAATCTAACAAGTAACTTACTTTTTCTTGACCGATGTTTCGCGCAAAAAAAGTAAGTTACTAATCACTTTAAAGTTTCCGGACGAGGACGAAATTGACCCCCTATTTTTTGTCCTCCCTCGAATAGCCGATGGCTGAATTGGTTGAGAATGAATATACAAAAATGCTAAAAATCAATAATTGCCTCAAGGGAAAGCCGGAAATGATCAGCGTAATCCCACGCTCTCTCACTTTTGCATACTCTCTCGTACACACGACGAGATCAGGGTTTCGTCCTCGCCCGGTAACTTTAAGTCAATTGCCTGCTACTTGCTTTTTCACTACAACATTGTTACTCAATTAAAGTTACCCAACACCCTTAAAAATGGCCTATATTATTATTCCTGAAACTGATAGACATAAAAGAGACTAGTAGAAATGCAATACTAATAAAATCAGAAAATCAATAATTAGTTACAGAATCGACCTCAAAACATGTGTTGCGCTACCCTGATCAAGACCGATTTTCCCGCGAGGTTTGAAACATGAATATTCTGTGTGCGGTAATTAGCGTTCACAAGCCCGGTTCTATACCAATTTTATCCTCGCTTCTCCCCCGGTTGTAGAAATATATATTTCAACAGCAAAAACTTCAATATTAAGCCCACATAATCGATTTAACAATATTCAAACAAACCGCGCATTTTAAATTACGGTACTTAGTGCATGTTCATGCAAATTCGCGGTAAGGTATTGTTCAGGCGCTAATTTAAAAATTTTGCACGGTTGTTGAGTAACTTTAAAAAGTAGCAATTGAGGCAACTTACAGCAGTACTCGAAGTAGTTTACTTTTTATAGTTACTGTAATATTACCCGATAAAACCAGAGGACATCCCGTTGAAAGTCATGGCCCCTTTTCTGATCAAAAAATGGTGTGGTACGTGCGGTCAATTCTATGCTTAACGGCACTGTTTACACCCCTTATTTATGGTTCTGTATTTCACGGATATAAATGTAGTGATGTGCTTGGTTCGTAAACATCGCCCGTTCACACAAATCAATCAAAATACCGAAAACCGTATAGCTCTAGTACAGTACTTTGAAAGAAACGGTACAAAAGCTACACTCTCAGGCAAGATTTTCAAAAAATTACAGTACCACAGGAAACCATCATGGCTGTGCAAATGAATTTACAGTACATCTTCCTCCACAGGGGTGGCCATTTTTTACCTAGTATGTCGATGAAAAAATTGCCGTAATATTGCTACATACTTAGCAAGCGCAGTGTGGATTGCACGTTCACGGCCCCCGGAAGATCGAAATAAGGAAAGAGAAAACGTCCATATCTGCAAATAATCGATTTTTTTGATCTACAGCTTCAAATTGACGTATATCAGTCAATTTTCATCGTACAGTGAACTTCTTTTTCTCATTTTGCTTATTTTCGAGAGATCTACAATCCCGTCAACGCAGCACAAACGGGTAAATCACGTCTTCATAGCGAAAATTGGGAAAAACTGAATTTCGTGGTGAGATTCGTATGCCATAAACACAATCGTTTTTATTCCTTCTATGGAATCTCCACACAAAAATAGGGGAGCTATAGCTTTTGTACCGTGTCTATGTTGAGTATTTTTTCATATAACCTGCTTTTCAATGTCGATGTACTATGGGAGTCCATGTCTCGTTTTGGACTTGGTCGATTTTTTGAAGATTCAGTTTTTTTAATCATAACTTGGTTCAAACTGATGATATCGAGCTCACAAAAAATGAATTCGAAAGCTCTCGAGAAACCGGAAAACTTTGACTCAGTTTTCTTAAGTGATGAAATTCGTAGTTTTCTCGTTATTGAAGGAAAACTGTCCAAAATGCAAAAAATCGATGATTTTGGCTGCTCAGATCGAACGAATAACCATTATTGAAGAAGTCTTACACATTTTAGAAATTTTGCGAGCTATCTAATTATATAAGGAGTGCTTGCAACTCATTTCCGCATTTAATAACTAGTTTGCCCGTTATGCAAAAAACTTCGCTTCGTTCAATTTTTACACAAATTTTAAAAAAATCATAACATTTCAATAAAAAAATTAAATCAGCTTTTGCGACTGTCATTGGTTTCTATTGGCTTTCATTGACCAATATAAGTCGCAAAAGCTGCTCTCTTAATTTTTATTGAATTTTAATGAATTTTTTAAAAAATGTGTAAAAATTGAACGAAGCGAATATTTTTCACGTGAAAAATAGGACGTAGCTCGTTTACCGCAAAAATATGTAACAAGCCGTCATTGCCGGAACGAAAAAAAACCCAAAAAGAATCCGGGATAGTTTGCGTGAATATTTGAGATAAAATTATTATTTTTATCGCTAAAGATCACAAGTTCATATAGAATTTCTAGTATGTATACACCAGTAGTATCAGATTTCAATAAACTGCTTAAAATTGAGGTAACATGTGAAACTTGCCCAAGACTACCGTAATTCTGGCCCTCGACGACCGTATAAAAGACTTTTTCCGCGCGGCGACTAGAGCGCGCCCCCTCCCCTACGGTCGCACATCAAGGAAAAGGGGCGCGCGTTCAAATAATGTACAGTCAGTATTGCCTGATTTATCACTAATCACGAGTCCCACGCCGCGGTGTGAGAGCCCTAGGCATTTCACGCGTCGCGATCATTGTCTATGTTTCTCAAACTCGTCTAAATTTAAGTTCCTTTTGGCTTAGGGTAGTTCAGCATGCCCGATTTCATGAAAGCAAATTAGAATTATTTAAAAAAAATATAGAAGTTTCGGTAGGTCAGATTTCTAAAAATTAAAAGTGAACGCGTTTATAAAAAGGCGCATCCGCACAAGGTTCCTGGCCATTTTTGGGTTTATTTTCAGATGATAAATAAGCTTATGGCATGCCATTTGTGCGAAAGGCGGCAGAATGTAAAAATATTTAAAAATATGGACGCTAGGGCGGTTTGAAATTTGAATTCCACGTTAAAAATTTATTGGCGGGAACACGTAGGTTTCGGTCGCTTGGGACTCCTACCGCGAATATCCTTCCTGATAAGGTTCACTCTTACAAGTTTTTGAGTCTGCGTTTCCTTAAGGCTGTGATTGCCGTGTAATGTTGCCTGATCGTTACTAATGTTGAACGTTTATCGTAGCGATGTCCCTGAAATTTCCCCAACCAAACTGCAAACTCAGTTTGCGATCAACAAAAACCCTGAATTTCAGGCATTTTTCCTATGTTTAGCGGTAATTCTGCAGCATATTTTTATACAACTCAAGCAATTTGATGAACAGCCCCTGGACGTTTTCCCTTTCCTTATGTCGATGCTCCAGGGCACGGCCCCCGGAAGATCGACATAAGGAAAGCAAAAACGTCCGGGAGCAATCCTGAAAATTGTCCGAGCTGTAAAAAATTATGCTGTGGAATTTGCTCGCTAAGCGGAACAAAAGACTGTTCGCACCGCGCGTAACGTGACAATCAGGCAATAATCAGGCATTTCAAGTTGCAACTCAGGCTTCTCAGGCAATTCTGACTGTACTTTTTTTGAAAGCGCGCGTCTTTTCCTTGATGCCTGCGGACGTTTTCATTTTCCTTATGTCGATGCTCCGGGGGCCGTGCCGGGGGCCGTGCGTTGACCCCACAGTAAACTTTTATCCAATCTCTATTTAGCAGTGAATTGCAAACTGAAATTTGAGGTTTGACTACTGTAAAATTTGAAGAATAAATAACCCGCAACTTCTTGATTCCCTGACAATGAGGCAGGGTCAAGTTGGGCACGTTTGAACGGTTTCCGTTCGAGAAACGTTAGGCGGATCAGGATTCCAATGTCGACGAGAAAGGAGCCGTGAGTTACGTCAGTGCCGGTACGAAGACTGGAAAATGCCTAAAAGTCTGTTCTAGGACAAATTGCTAATATACAAAAGATTTCTCGACTCCACTTGCTCTGCCTTAAAGTTACCGGACGAGGACAAAATTGACCCCCTATTTTTTGTCCTCCATCGAATAGCCGATGGCTGAATTAGTTCAGAATGAATAAACAAAAATGTTAAAAATCAATAATAGCTTCAAGGGAAAGCCGGAAATGATCAGCGTATTCCCGCGCTCTCTCACTTTTGCATACTCTCTCGTACACGCGACAAGATCAGGGTCAGATCAGGGTTTCGTCCTCGTCCGGTAACTTTAAAGTTACCCAACAGCCGTGCAAAATTTTTTAATTCGCTCCTGAACAATATCTTACCACGAATTGCATGAACATGCACTAAGTACCGTAATTTAAAATACGCGGTTTGTTTAAATATTGTTTAATCGATTATGTGGGCAGCAGTGTTATTATTAGGGACAGCAGCCGTGTTTATGAATGAGCAGAACAATTAACAAATTGGTGTGCAAATGGAAGCTTACCCTACCCCATTTCGAGTTTTCACTTTAGTTTTTCAATAATAATGTAAAATAATTAGAAAAACAATAATATATGTTGATAAAGAAGCCGACGTTTTTAGTCCAAACGGAGCGCATCACAAGTCACTATTATACTCAATTTATCGCAAACTGAAATCCTATAAAATATTTCAGCACCGTCCATATGAATTGATTAATTTCTTATTAATGTTTAACCCGCTCTAAAAAATGCGACATATCACCAATCATAACCAAAAACACCCATAAATATCTCGGTGGTTCAGAATCGTCAAGCAAGTGCAAGGATTACGGTAACATCGAAGTAAAATACTGTGAGAATAGAAAGCGTAGCAAGTTGGTGTGCCTCGGTGCACAAAGGAATCAGCAGAAGGGAACGGAACATTAAATGTACGGTAGCTGCATGTCGTGCTGTGCCGTGTGTTGTGCGTGCTACGCTTTCTATTCTCACAGTAACATTTTCTATAAAACCGCTTTCCTTATATTTTTTGTTTTCGAGTATGTTATAAGAAACACTAATATCAAATAAAATTTAAAAAATCTCGAATATACGGAAAGCATTTTTCGAGAAAAATTATAAAATGTGCATTCACTGAACAAAAACGGTCAACTTTGACGGCCTCATTCTCTAATATCTTATATTTATATTCATTTTTATTGTGAAAACAATTTTTTATGATTGATGATCTGCTCAACTGAAGAAATGAAGCTTCAACACTTAGTTCTGAAAACACGTCTATTTTCGATCGCTTTGTGCTTCTCCAGTTCTGCAATATGTCCTGTCTTCTCATGTTTGGTGTTCTTTCATCATGTGTTTAAATTCATTCCAATCAATAAAATAGTTTAAAAATCACATTAAATATTTTTAAAAAATGTTTTAAAATATTGAAGGAATTTTGTTTGAAAAGTACGGTAGTTTGAAAACAAAAGCGTCGGAGGAGGCACCCAATATTCCGTACTCAAAAATTCCCGCTTCCGTCCCTATTCACGGTGAAACGTCAGTGACAGCCGGAAAATGCGCGGGAAAACCGGCGCGCCGAGTAACCGCGAATTGTAAAAGATGAACTCCCCATCTCGATTACCGAATTCAGGGAAAATCAATTTTTGGAATTTTGCCAAAAGCTTTTGCTGGACTGCTAAAAATCTAATTGTTGCTTTATTTTTTACTACGTTTATGTATACGTGGAAACAACGTTAACCGTAAAGTACAAATAAATATCAAAATTAAAAAGGTAAAGCCGGCAAATCTGAGGGCCGTCCGATCGCAAACTGAAGGCCATATGGACGGTCAGTTTGTGATCGGCAGTGGCAGGGCGAGAGCGAAAAAGAGCACGCTGGACGATTTGTGTTAGGACGTTTCACCGTGTTATTCACGGCAATCACAGCCTTAAGGAAACGCAGACTCAAGAACTTGTAAGAGTGAACCTTATCAGTAAGGATATTCGCGGTAGGAGTCCCAAGCGACCGAAACCTACGTGTTCCCGCCAATAAATTTTTAACGTGGAATTCAAATTTCAAACCGCCCTAGCATCCATATTTTTAAATATTTTTACATTCTGCAGCCTTTCGCACAAATGGCATGCCATAAGCTTATTTATCATCTAAAAAATAAACCCAAAAATGGCCAGGAACCTTGTGCGGATGCGCCTTTTTATAAACGCGTTCTAGGGACCACCATCTGTAAATTAAAAAGCTTAAAACCGGGAAAAGGTTGTGCAAAAGGCGATGTTTCCAATCGCCCTCAATTTCAAATTAGCGTTGAATAATTTCTTTATTTCATTTTAACGATTTATGGGAGGTGCAGCTTTCAATATTCAGCTTTAATATTAAGTACATTTCCTTTCCTATTTATTAAAAAAATAAAATGAAAAATTCACCATCGCGATCATGTTAAATAACTCGAGTGAAATTCTACCTATAATTGTTTTATTCGCCAGCAGGAGTTTCAAGCCGTGCAGCCTTTACGTTTTACTGCTGAATTATACAATACATTCGTATATAACTCTTGAAGAAAGAAAATCAAAAATTCACCATCGCGATTCATATGAAATGTATTAGAGAAGAATACAGTGATTACTGTATATTTCAATAGGAAATTCCATCGGATTTAATAATTTCAGAGCTCCTGGATTGTTGATTGACTCTGACTGATTTATAGAATAGGAATATTTAAGATATAGCGATAACAATGCATCTTTTCACTATACCTGGGGCAAAAATACATTGCTACAGTATACCATTTCCATTCATCCTCAGATGCTAGTTCCCTTTTTTCACAAACACCTTTTAATTAGATCAATTATTGGTTATGTATGCGCGTTCTATAAAACGAAACAAAAGAAACTGAAAATATAATAGTTTGATTTTTTGCATAATTGACATGTTGAACTGATGTGACCCAGCGAACCGTTGCAGCGCTTGCACCACACCACGATGGGCGGTGTTTAGAGAAACAAGCTGATACTCGCTGAATTTAACATTTAACGATATTCTAGTGACGCTATCCTTTTTCAACGTCCTCGATAACCACATTGCACACCATTTTAGAATTTTGGAAAATTGTTGAAGAATTGAGTGGAAGTCCCTAAACGCGTTCACTTTTAATTTTTAGAAATCTGACCTACCGAAACTTCTATTATATATTTTTTTAAAATAATTCTAATTTGCTTTCATGAAATCGGGCATGCTGAACTACCCTAAGCAGAACATCAATTTAGACGAGTTTGAGAAACAAAGGAAATGACCGCGACGCGTAACGCGACGCATGAGTCTCACACTGCGGCGTGGCACTCGTGCTATTAATATAGCAAGAGTTGTTTTAGATGTGTGTGTGGTGCAGTATATACAGTATAGATGACATCACTCATACTTTATCGTACTCGACTTGAGCACTAAGGAGTGGGTCATGGGGCCACGTGGGGTCAACGTGGGACTGGCCGGGGACTGGCCAGGTTTGCCCCCCAGGAGAGAGATCTTCGACATTATATACTCATTCTTGGACGACCGGTAGATGCAGATTGAGAGTGAGAGAGCGAAGTGACTGAAGAGAGTGGGGGAAGAGAATGGTCGGGATTAGAGAGGGGATTTGCAAAGAGATTGTTTATTGAGTGAGAGGGTTCAGATTAGACCAGAACGTAGTTTGGTCTACCGTATTTAGTGGAATACTCATTTCCACTATAACTCCTCCCCAACCCTTGAACTCTTTCGTTACGGGTCTTCAGGGAATTTGGAATTCCATACGGTTCTTGAATGAACTTTGTCTTTTAGAGAGATCGGCCCATTTCGTTGGTGTTTCTGACCAGACGAGGATCGCTGTTTCAGCTGACTCCTTCTAAGTCCCAATCTTACTCAATCTTTTGCTTTGCTAGGTGGCTTGTCTCTAGATTACGAGAGAACTTCCTTCCTCCCGATCTCTTGCATTCGCCATAATTTTGGCGCATAGTTTATTGCGGGGGAATTATTTTTGTTCCTTGGATTAGTCCCTATAAGTGGTTTCAGGGACTCGATCATCCCCACTGCTCTAGTGACTTGCTCGGGACCTCCATCTTGGATTCTCTACTATTGGCTTCATGCGAAAGTAGTGTGAATATTTCTGAGGGTCTTGTCTTCAATTTTGCTAGACTCCACTTCGGAACTAGATATTTAGTCCCTGCTTCCTCCCCTACTAGTACCATAGGGTCTAGTATCTTCCGGGTTGGAAGTTCTAATTCTCGCATGGTTTATGCTGACACGTTTTTGTCAAAAACTGCCAACAATCCCTCTTTTATGGGACGTTGACCTGTGTCGGACCTGTACTTGATAGTAATTCTCTCTGGAGGATCATTTATTTCATATTGCATTGGTCGTCGCCGTGCTTCCTCCCCATTTATTGCTTATCTGTTTGTGATATGCGATAGTAGCCAATCGTACTGATTAGTGGTCTTTATTTGGCGAATTTACTTTTACTACTATTCGCATCGACCTTTAATGGAAATTAGAATAACACTTTTGTTATTTCTTTAACATGTGCTCAACAAGGTTAACACTTATTTAAGTGGCAGGAATGCAATAATCCATCCTATCTTAGGGTTCAAGACTTAGACACCAATGGTTCGGTGGAACTACTTGTTCGTTCCTTCAGGCTAGATAATTTCTCTATTTAGCCTCATAGGTAATCTGATTTGATCATCATGTATTTTACGGAGGATTTTCCCAATTATGGAATTGCATCTCCTCGGAATTCTTTCCGGTGAATAAAAATTTTTTGGCAACTGAGGTTGCTTCTCTCCTTCCGGCTATTTTACTTCCTTATTAGCTTCAGAAAGGGATCACCATAATTTTATCCATCTTTTATGGTCGCTAATTCTCAGCGATGGAGAGGTGTCAGGATGACGATTATCCATCATAGTGTAAGGCAATTTCCAGCGCTCTTACTGATTTTATTTCTCCGTGTAATAACACAGGGAGCTTCGGGCTTTGATACGTACCCTTATCGTAATATTATTACGTTTCCAAAAATCCGTCCGATAAGATTATTCATGAAGTTTGTAACCATTGTGGTAAAATGTGGGAATTTCCCAACTTCATTTAGATAGTCGGCTATTTAGTCCGACTTCCGACGGTAATGGCTGCTCCAAGGCCGTTCAAATTTTGTCGGTATTCAATTGATTCGGATCGGATCTTCTTGGTATCGATACAGCTTCGATACATATCTCGGCTTCTCTATTTTATGCAGAGCCGTTGCCAAATGGCTTTCTAATTCCAATTGGGTATATTTGCGTGACGGTGTCTGGTTAACACCAGAATGCAATTAATTCGTCCGCGATAGCGAATTCCGGTATTAAAATTTTCGGAGTTCAAAACAGTATTTATTCCATTAGTCTGAGTTCCCATCTTGTGGGCCTTCATCGGTGACTATTTGGAAATTACTGGGGTGGACCAATACGGTACCATGCTCTATAATGAGCTTTCATGCGTTGCTTTTTTATCGGTCATCAGGCTCGATGGTACCTGGTATTTCCTAGGTAGTCGCGACAACCAATCGGCCTTTAGAGTATACAACTCAACAACAAAGGAATCAAGTTCCAGACCAAGATCCTGCCAGCGGTTTGGTGATCGACAAAAATAATAAATTTTGAAGGCCTTCCAATTCCAATTTCCGGATTGAATAGAAAACCCGCTGTCTTGCGCAGTGATCTTTTAAGCTAACGCTATTTGCACCATTCAGTCGGTAGCAAACATGACTCGGCTCTCTGGCCGCCATTGAACATTTGAGGTAAGGACTATTATTTCCCACTTAAGTGGTTAGGTCTATTTTGCGAGCACTAATTTCTGCTCAACGTGGACCAACTGTATGGTAAGACGTATCTATTGGGGTGTCCGGAAAGTTCGTATAATGCTTCGGAAAAAAGTCAGTTCGCCATCAAATGCAGTGATTGCGCAATCTGTTTGTCAACAATGTATTGCATCATTCTGACGTTGAGTAGTGAGAGGATTTAATCAGTCTCCTAGTTGCTACATTGATTCTTGTGATGGACTCCCATCTCAACCTCCGAGCAGTTTTACTTCATTACTACCGTCTTGGCTGATCCGTGAAGGAGGCCCACTCTGCCCTGGCCCAGTCGGAAGGAGCTGACGCCCCCTCCATACCCTTCTGCTATAAGTGGTTCTCCCGCTTCAAGAAAGGGGAGTTTGGTCTCGATGATCAACCCCGCTCTGGACGCCCTCCCTCCCTCGATCAGCCTATCGTTCTCCGCACACTGAAGCGCAAGCCCATGGCCAGTGTGAGTGAGTTGAAGAAGGATACTGGTACTCCCAGATCAACGGTGTCCGATATCCTCCATCGATCTGGGAAGAAGCCGAAACTCCCACAAGTGATTCCCCATGACCTCACCCCCGAACAGCTGAAAAATCGTGTTCAAGTCTGTCGGGAATTACTCCATCGTAGATCCAATCTTCGATGGGTCAATTCCATCATCGCTACAGATGAGAAGTGGATCACGTACGATAACCCTGTGAGGAGACTGCAATGGGTGGATGCAGATGAGAAGCCCACGCCCGTCCCGAAGAAGGAAGAGCACGGAAAGAAGGAACTCCTATGCTTCTTCTTCTCAGTGCTCGGTTCCATCTACTGGGAGATCCTCGCCCCTGGCACCAGCATCAATGCCGACCTCTTCTCTGAACAACTGGAAGATGTCGCGATCAGAGTCCCTCCCAGACTCCTGAACCAGGGCAAAATTCTTCCTCTGATGGACAATGCTCGCCCACATCGAGCGAAGGTGACCCAGAAGAAAATGGACGATCTGAAGATCGAGAGGATTCCCCATCCACCGTATTCCCCGGATCTCTCCCCATGCGACTACCACTGCTTCCGCTCTCTCTCTGACTTCTGCAAAGGAAAGAAGTTCAAGAATCGAGATGAAGTTGTGAGGGCTTTCGTGAACTGTGCGGTCTCGAAGAAACCCGCATTCTGGAAGAGAGGAATCGAGACCCTGCCCAATCTCTGGAGGGAGGTAGTGAGAAAGAAGGGGGCATACATTGGTCACTGAGAATTGTAAAGCATTGAATAAAAAATAAAGACAAAAAATTATACGAACTTTCCGGACACCCCAATATCTATACCATGCCCGGGGAAATTATGTTATCGATCTGAGGTTCCGTGGGAGGCGGCATTTCTCTCAGATATACTTCCGGGTTTATGCAGTTTATCGGAACTAATTAATCCCTCTGGACTTTTCCAGGTCCTTCCTCACTAGTCATACCGGCAGTGCTACTATGCACTTTCCAGTTTAAAAGTAGCTGGCAGTGCGTATCGATGTACCACTTCCTCCAGACTACTATGCGCAATGTTTCATTGCAATTTGGTGACGAAATCGTGGTAGATCACCATACCAACGATACCTGCTACCAACACTTCCATGGACTTCGGAAAATGGGCAGGGGCTGAGGCCAACCCAATTGGCAGCCTCTCGTATGTTAGCAATCCTCGGTGGTTGATGACCACTAGATACAACTTTACCTCGTCACCCTTCTCCCTCTGAAGGATTGAGGCTTCCTTCAGATCCACTCTAGGGACATAAAGAAAACAGGAACAATTTTGTCCTGTGGCTTGAAACATGACCGCTTCTATGCGGTTTTACTTGACTTCCTTGTTCTGGTACAAACTAGGAATTAATTTTAACTGATGACCATGCTCTCCAGGGTGCCTCCCACCTTAGGTCTTATGGCATGGGGTACCGGCCTCGCCCTCATGATGACGGGACCGGGTTTATCCTCCGTGAACTTCAGTTCGGCTATTTCGCCTATTGAACTTCGCCTATTGAAGCCTAGTTCGGTCGAAATTAGGTCGGCGTTAACTTCTAACAATAAACGCAGCTGCTTTAAAACCGAGCTATACCGACTGAGTTCCGCCACCTTCGGTGTTACTCTGTCGAGCGGTCTCATGTCTACTTGGCAATTCTATTCTACCTCTTGGAGGTGATCTTTCTCTATCTAGCATGACATGAAGGTCAATCAGCACCCTAGATCTATCTGGTCTGGGCTCATGGTGGTGCTCATGCTTGCAACCAGCAAGATATTTTTTATAGCATCCAACTTCGTAGTCTTTTATTGTTGGTTGGGATCTTCTTTCAATTTTGACAAGGAACCTTATTAGCCAATTCAATCACCAGATTGCTTCACGATTGTTACGGTATTACTCTGCTGAAATTATTTCAGCGAACGCTTCAGTTCCGATTGAATCGGACTTCTGAGCTCCAGAATACCATTTATCCCGTCTATCGACTAGTGGTTCAGTGATAACTATCCACTATGGTATCTGTTGTTTACTTCTATCGATTTATTGTTTGTTTTTCAGATAAATTGTTATTATTTTAAGCCTGATTATTTAATAGTTGCCTTTTACATCCTCTAGTGCATTTCCATATTGCTACGTTAGTAATAAAATTGAGAATAGCGCCTCTCAAAATCTGCTTAATCGTCGAGCTTTCCTTGATCTACCTCCGTCGACGGAGGCCTTCCCCCTCGATTAAACCACTCGGATCTTGTAGAGAATCTTCTTAGCTTCCACTGCATATGTCGTATGACCGATTTCTCTCAACCGGAAATATCGAAAACTTAGCTTGTTTGCCCGAGACTCGCCGCTAACGCGTGTTTTGCAAATTTTTCTTTCCGTCCTCAGCCCCCCTCCCGCTCCTCGTCCGGAGCAAGTAAGATTCACATAAATGACAGTTTTCTATAAAAAAATAACCTCGAAAAATGCGAATATTTATTCTAAAATAAATAAACAAAAATACTGAAACGATGCATGAAAAACCTGCCTCACTGAACTCGCTACCGTCATACTGTAGAACTCCATTCCCGAGCTAAATTTGTAAAAAAACGCTGTATTTTGTTATTTTGAATTTTTTAAAAAGTTTTCTTTGTTATGATAGAATCAGCATCGCCGATTCCATAGGATAGACACATTGAACAATTTATTTACTGATTTTTTAACATATCCATTGCCCTTGCTATATTTAATGTGAAAGTTTCTTATATGTGAATAGTACTTGGTCCGAACAGATTTTAGGCGTTGATAATATTTTATCAATACAGTTCAGACAGGTCACCGTTTTCGGCAGTCTAGCCATAATATCGAAATTTCCAACGATTCAACTGGCATGTGCTATGCGAAATATGATACGTAGTAGCATGGCAGACATTCCCAAAGCAGTTTCGTGCGGTGGGAAAGCCAATTCAAGGAGCACTATTCACGAAACACCGTTTTTAGCGGTTTCTCAGCGGTTAAGCGATAATATCGAAATTTCCAACGATTCAACTGGCACGTGCTATACGAAATATGATGCGTAGTAGCATGGCAGACATTCCCAAAGCAGTTTCGTGCGGTGGGAAAGCCAATTCAAGGAGCACTATTCACGAAACACCGTTTTTAGCGGTTTCTCAGCGGTTAAGCGATAATATCGAAATTTCCAATGATTCAACTGGCACGTGCTATACGAAATATGATGCGTAGTAGCATGGCAGACATTCCCAAAGCAGTTTCGTGCGGTGGGAAAGCCAATTCAAGGAGCACTGTTCACGAAACACCGTTTTTAGCGGTTTCTCAGCGGTTAAGCGATAATATCGAAATTTCCAATGATTCAACTGGCACGTGCTATACGAAATATGATGCGTAGTAGCATGGAAGACATTCCCAAAGCAGTTTCGTGCGGTGGGAAAGATCGAGGCGGCAGATACAGGTCAAATAAACTTCGAAAATTGCGCTTATTTGACAGGCCATAATTCCATGAAATACATCGCGCATCGAATGTGAAGCACAAATCTGGGTAGATACACTAACAAAGAAGACCCAGGTTGAAAAAAATAATAGTTTATATATATAACGTTTATAGAAAAAAACAAGCAGCAAATATTTGCAAATCGATAAAGAATATTGTAAGATGGTGGTGTGAAACGTTGCGAGATTTCTGAAATAGCGAACGATTGTGCGCACTCTCTCTGGTATGCGACATACATTGCCCTTGCTATATTAATATTGAAGTTTTTGCTGTTGAAATATATATTTCTACAACCGGGAGAGAAGCGAGGATGAATTTGGTATAGAACCGGGCTTGTGAACGCTAATTACCGCACACAAAATATTCGCGTTTCAAACCTCTCGGGAAAATCGGTCTTGATCAGGGTTGCACAACACATGTTTCGAGGTCGATTCTGTGACTAATTATTGATTTTCTGATTTTATTATTATTGCATTTCTACTACTCTCTTTTATGTCTATCAGTTTCAGGAATAAAAATATAGGCCATTTTGACGGTTGTTGGGTAACTTTAATTTTCTTTTGGATATTGCAGCTATTTCCTTTTACAGAACTTTTGCAACTAGTTCCCAAGGGGGGGGGGGGGTCTTTTTCATGCATTCTCTCAGAAGACGCGTGATATGATACCGTTCGTGTAATTGTAAGGATCGAGCAATGGCAAGCACAGCCCAAAAATTTATATTCCCTGTAGCTTGATTTGGAGGTTATCGATGGTGCTGAAAACGGTGGGTGTGCTCTTGTTGCACGAAGAGCCTTGGTTTACTCCAAAATGGAGCCACGTCAAAAACACTTTTTAATGGGTTTTCACTCTCGAAGGTGCTGAATTTACGTGAGTGAGGTTCCTGGGGGAGAAATCTCGCTGTGCAAAGTAACGCTCCCTCCATCTTCCTATTATGTAATTTCCTAGCGGGGGAGAGAGGTGAGAGAATGTGGAGTTGCAAGAGAGCGCAGAGGGGAGGGGACAGGAGAATAGAGAAGGTGCACCTTTCCACGGTACTAAAAACTTTCAATTTTACTTTTCGCTGGAGGAAAATGGCTGAAAACCTAGGCTCTGATTCCTCATGGCCCTACAGGCTCCCATAATCTTCCGTTCTCTCTCCCCTAGAATCGTGCTTCAATAATTGATGAGAATTGAAGTAAATAGACGTGATTAGCGCCGAATGCTTTCGCGGGAACCTTACTCACGCAAAATCCTTACTCAAATTGAGCACCTTCCAGGGTGAAGAATCCCGTTATGAAATGTGTGCTGCTAGAGCGAACGAAGGCTCTATGTTCAAATTGAGTATGCTCACCGTTTTCATCTATATCTGCTCGATTCTTACGTTTGTTAATTTCTTTTCTTATGTTTGTTAATTTCTTTTCTGCTAGGATAGTCTCTTATAATAGTTGAATTCTTCTGATTGAACCTATTCCAGGTCACGATGATGTCACCAGATGGCCTTTCTGACGGGGACCACGGATATTCACCTCTACCTTTGCATACGGTGGGCCTACTACTCTAACACGTCCCCTCACGGCATTAGTGACAACGGACCTCCTTATGAGCCGAATGCTGAAAAATTTAAATTCGTCAGATTGACTCTAATGAGGTTCTTGAATTTAAGTAAGTCAAGCAGGTAAGTCATACCCTTAGACTGCAGATTCCTCAAACATACTACTGTGAGAATAGAAAGCGTAGTCCGTGGTGTGGTGGGCGAGATTTAGTATTTTTGTTTCTAAGTATACGCGGAACATTTTTCCTCCGCGTTACGCGTATATTTAGAAACAAATGTACTAAATCTCGCCCACCACACCACGGACTACGCTTTCTATTCTCACAGTAAAGAAAATTTAAGCCTTAATGCTGCTGTAATTATGCCTAGCCCTATATAGCGTCAGTTCGCAGCTTCCCTCCGCGTGTAGGCTAAACAGTATGGCAATAGAAACATGTCTAAGGGTTCGGCAGTATCAAGGTACGACTTACCTGGCTGGAGTCTACTCCTGACACCACTATTTTTACCCCGATCTGGACTTCTGAAGTAGTGCCAAAAGCCGTGCCGTGCCGTGCGCATACATAGAGATGGTGGTATCATAACCTGCTCTCATCCCCACGTGGGTTTACACATGTATAAAAACGTGGGACACGGAAATAAATTTGAATGGTTTTGCCACCCTTACCGTAAAGAAGCAAAATGGCGACGCACTACACTAAATGCCGGCTAAATTTGCCGGTCCCCCCACACTTGAAAGCCAGATCCGGATTTAAATGCACTGAACGCCGGTTTTGGTGTACGGATGTCCGGTTGTGTAAGGTTAACTATTACACTTAATTTGTAATTTGCACAGCTGGCACCGTCCCACGCCTGAAGAATTTATTTGTCTTGCGGAAAATATTTTGAGCCCACGTGATCCCTGCAGCGTCAGCGTTGCGAAAATTTGGCCGAGGGCGATCCGAAAAGATGGGACGGAGCGGAGCGGAACCGCATCGAGGCCCCACGAGCCTTTTCCAACGTTCTAATGAAGCTCTCAACAGTCGCTCCCAATTTTTATCTTTAACACAAAACCCCGCGGACCACGTAGCGATCGAAGGTCGCTAGTTCCTATTTCCAACAATTGAAACGTATTAGGTTGATGCATAATTTTCTTTACAAAATCACGATGACGGTTTTCGAGCACTATCTTGCTTCGGTCCTGAGCAATCCTCGTGTGGTTTATTTTATGGCATTAGTACTTGCGTGCTCTACATAGCGCACATTGCATTGCGCTTCTTCAATCTGTAATGTCTATGAGATAACACTCTAAATTCCGAGAATTGAAATTTCTTATGAATATTTCGATTGATTACTACTATTTGCAAAGCAATAATTGCGCCGCTGCAACACGATTTTTGTGAAGTATTACGACTAGTTATTCTACTGTGGTGAGTAATCGGGATTAGCCATAAAGCAATCTGACGAACAAGCCACTTAATTCGGAAATACGGGGTGTTGAATTTGGCAGATTTTGATTATATGCACAGTGAGATTTTGATGTATGAGTCTGTGGTCTCAAATGAAACGTAATCAGAATTACATATGATAAGGATGCTACCATAGAAAGTTGGTGAAGATTCATCTGTCCACTCGAGAGATTTCGCAATTATGGGTTTAAACGTCAAATTTTAACGGCGAAATCGCCATTTTTGAAAGCCCGAAACTACCATTTCACGTGTTCAGTGGAAGCAACTATCCTTACTCATTAGTTTCTCAAATGGGCGGGAGCTGTATGCAATTCGTTCAAATTTTGCGATGATTTGTGTCGAAAACCCAAAAACATGGTATTTTTGCGAATTTTCAGTTATCATTGTTTTTCTAAGGAATGGAATTGGATCGAATGGGTAGAAAGCTCTTATTGTTATGACCCAACACTGCCTCAAATAATACCCAAGTGGTGTTTGATACATGTCACGTATTCGCCAGTGAAATGGTGAAATACCTTGTAAAGAAAATTATGCATCAACCTAATATGTTTTCAGTGCCAAGTGGGCGTAGTTAGACTGTTCTCTGTCACGAATGTCGATGAGTTAGGGGCGTGTGATATTGTAGGGCAATATTACAGAAATTCTTCCTCTGTAAAAGTAAACTACAACTGAAGTTATGTTGATTTTTGCAAGTATTAGGTTGGTTCATAAGTTTCTTTCTTTTTTATTTTTCAAATTTCGGTTGGCGTGCCTAGACTCCCATGATTTTATGAATACCATGTGTTATGGCCATGGCGGTAGATTACTACCGTACACATGATTTGGATCTACGCATCATCGTGAGTAGAGTGTCGAAGACAACCGAATAGTCGTTTCATTTTGAAACGAATATTCGTTTCGGAGAGTTCAATTGCAAATCGAATAATTGTTATTATTCGAAAACGAATATTCGGTTTCTAGTCGAGTAGTCGTTTCATTTTCCTCAATGGCCAATTCACATAGCGGTTCCTTTGTCAATGCGCGGAAATCGTTGAAACATATTTGATAGTAGAGAAAAAAAAATTTCTCATTCCATCCCGCGGATCTCCAAACGGATCATTCGACTATTCGACCGCCAGTCAACTAGTTGGTTGAATAGAATGATTCGAAAACGAATATTCGGTTCGCGAAGAAAAACGAATATTCGTTAGTCGACAACGAGTCGTTTTCGAGACTCTAATCGTGAGACGGTGATAAGTCTCAGAAAATTAACATCGGAAAATGGCTATTTTAAGCATTTTGGGATAAATTCAGGTTATCGAATACTTGTGGGATCCTGATTCTGCCCAATTGAGGAACACTTGGGCAGGAGTTATTTTTACTACTAAGCACAAAAAATCATGATTCAAACGTGTGTGGGAGGCAGGGGAATCCAAAAAGTGTTGATTTCAGCAGATGAATCTGAACATGATTATTTCGAAGTCTGCAGTTCTTGAACGGGAAGTCATATCCTTTCCTAAATTTGTTAGAATACTTACAGGGGAAAGTACTTCACAACCCATCGAAATTGAGCATTCATCAATGCTGTGTAAGGAAATTGCGCTCAGCAATTTGTGATCTATGATTTTCAAAGACGGTAGTTCTGTAATTGGGCCAACATTTCTAGTAGGTTTATCATGGCAGGTTTGGTGGGCTATGTCGTATGATATACCCAGTCAAAATACTTTGTAATAATGTGCTAAGTGTAGCCTTTGCGCTATTCCCCTCGGAGCATAGAGCAATTGAAAAGTCGGACTGCTCGAGCTGGTCCGATTACTTCCGAACTAAAATGCTCTATTCTAATTGATCGAATCAACCCAATATAGTATTCGCTATAGTGTGTACCCATGTCCGTATCAACATCAAAAACAATTATTTGATTGGCTCATTGCGACTACCTAGGGAGGTCAGAATGTTGGTGAATGAAAAAAGAAAGAAACTTATGAACCAACCTAATATGTTTTCCATAACGATTACTTACTTTACAATTTTTGTGGCATACAAATTTGGTTCTTATCAATATAAGTAGCTTGTCCGTTAGTTACTCCTTCATGACAATAGTGTTACGTAATGAATGGAAACATTAGCATTTCTGACAATTCACAATGGTACTAGTTTATTTTTCCTATTTACTGTACTATTACTGCTCCCAAAATAACGAATTTATTTATTTTTTTAGAAAAATACTGGCTTGTTAATGGTATTTTTATGCAGACGGGAGTGGTCCGTCGCATCACTTGCGTGGGGGCGGGATACGTGGGAGGACCGACGTGTGCAATGATAGCCAATAAGGTAAAGGAAAGGGAGATAGGAGTAGTCTGTTGATGGACACTTGCAGTGTCCTCACATCACGGTCACTGTAGTGGACATGAACACACTCAAGATCGAGGAATGGAACTCGGAGAAACTCCCCATCTTCGAGGTTACTATATCATGAAATACATTTGGAGGAGATAGGAACGAATTGAATGGTTTTGCAGCCGGGACTTGAGGAGATAGTGAAGAGATGCCGTGGGAAGAACCTCTTCTTCTCTTCCGATATTCCCAAGGTGAAGAATATTCTTTCCCGCAATGAGTTGGAATGGAATGGCAGTCGATTCGCGAAGCTGATCTCATCTTCATCTCTGTGAATACTCCCACTAAGATGTATGGGAAGGGGAAGGGAATGGCTCCCGATCTCAAATACGTCGAGAGTGTTGCAAGGAACATTGCAGAACACGCGTGAGTTGACTGGATGCAGGGGCAGAAGGGATGTTGATGGGATCTCTTGGGGTTGCAGTGGTGGTCCGAAGATCGTGGTGGAGAAGAGTACTGTGCCAGTGAAGGCAGCTGAGAGCATCCTCTCCATCCTCAGAGATGCACAGAGGACCAACCACAATCTGGCATTCCAAGTCTATCCCGAACCATCTATTCTATTTTATTCTCTTGTATTATTAATTTTGCTTATCGACGTATTTTCATTTTCCCTTTTTTTCCGGCGCCCAGGCGCCTGTCTCTCAGAATGAAATGCTATTTCGCCTATCTAAGACTGAAATACCCGAAACGGGAATCGCTAACTCTCATTGAGGTGCTTTCTAATCCCGAGTTTCTGGCGGAAGGAACGGCGATGGGCGATCTCGCCAATCCCGATAGAGTTCTCATCGGAGGAGAAAACAGTGAAGAGGGCAAGAAAGCTGTCGCTGCATTGGTGAGTAAGAGCGAGAAGGAGAAGGGAGAGGGAGGATGAGTCCCGTCCATTCCTTCTACCCCTCTATTCGGTGAATAAGGGGGAGACGGGGGAATATGTGTTGAGTGATTCTTCTTTTAAGGTGGAAGTGTATTCGTCATGGGTGGCCCGTGAGAGAATCATCACAACGAACACGTGGAGTAGTGAATTGAGCAAGCTGGTGGCCAATGCATTTTTGGCACAAAGAATATCCAGCATCAATTCGAGTGAGGGAGAAGAGGGGGGGGAACGAAGATTTTCTCTCCATTCCAGTCTCTGCCATCTGCGAGGCAACGGGGGCAGATGTGAGTGAAGTGGCCCATGCTGTCGGATTCGATTCCAGGATAGGAAACAAGTTCCTCAATGCATCAGTGGGTAAGGAGAGATTACATTTCCATCCCCCCCCCATCTCACTCCCCATTTCCTTCCAGGATTCGGGGGGAGTTGCTTCCAGAAGGATGTCCTCTCATTGGTATACCTCTGTGAATCTCTCCATCTCAACAAGGTGGCCGAGTATTGGCATGGAGTTAGTTTCTATACCTTCCCTCCATATTTCCCTGGCTCTCCCGTTCCTCTATCAGTCTATTCCTCTACCGTACTCCTCTTGTTCTCTCAGGTGATCGAGATCAACAACTGGCAACGTCGTCGTTTCGCGGATCAGATAATCGCCGAGTTGTTCAATACAGTGGCAGGAAAGAAGATCGCCATCTTGGGATTTGCATTCAAGAAGAATACGGGAGATACGAGGGAGAGTTCAGCCATCCACGTGTGTGGACATCTGATGGAGGAAGAGGCACGCCTTGCCATCTATGACCCCAAAGTGGAGGAGAAGCAGATGAGGATAGAATTGGCTAGTGAGACGAGTAAAGACAGAGGTTGGTGGAATGAGCCCCCCCCCCCCCGTTCCCATCGTAGAAGGAGAGGTGGAGGGAATGATTGTAGTGGAGAAGCTAGTCTCTGTGTTCTCTGATCCGTATGAGGCAGCGAAGGATGCACATGCCATAGTTGTACTCACGGAGTGGGACGAGTTCAAGGTGAGGAGAGGGAAGGGAGGAAGGGATTTCTTGTTGTAGACGTATGACTACTCTCGCATCTACGGGTCTATGGTGCATCCTGCTGCACTCTTCGATGGTAAGACCCATCCCCTCCCTTTCCTCAATCTTCTTCCTTCCCTCAGGTCGTCTTCTATTCAAGAGGAAGGAGATGGAATCTCTGGGCTTCCGTTTCTTCGGTATCGGCAGTGCTCCCAATCACGTGACTAAGGTCGGATTCGCAGCCTCTTCCTAGATCCGCCCTCTCCTACGAAGACTCCCTCCCTCCCCACTGTAATCATCCTATTACAATACAATCGACCCTTCCCATCTTTACTTCATTTCCTTCTGTGATATGTCTCATTTATTCATAATTTCTTGCCTTATCGGAGCATTCTTCATGACTATACGTGATCCCCCTTCATTGATCCGAGTCTATAGTAAGGAAATATTATTTATTGATTATATTTATCGTTGATACCCTTATTTGAAGTAGAGAACGATTTGGAAGCAAAGATGCACTAGAAACAATCCCCGTGTCATTGACGATATATGCAATAAATATTTAACCGTTATTGATTTAACTAATTATAGAGAAGTCTGAAATCTTTAAATATACATCTTTATAAGTTGTAAGTGTGGTGACATTGATCTTTTGTAAGTCGGGATGAGCGAAGGGAAAAATGGAAGAGAGACGACTGGAAATGCATTAGTTGTGCTCTATGAGACTAGTGGTACAGGTAAGGTGATCTGAAGACAAATTACTTTCTTCATTTCAGTTGAGTACCACTATGAGGGAGGATCGTATGTGGTTGAAAATGAAGGCGTTGCCAATCAGCTAAGGGACCTTGGCGTATCTCCATCGGAAATAATAATGGTTACTAGTCTATGAATCATCGACTATGGTATTTCAAAGATTGATTTCAGGTTCCTGTGGAGCTGAATAATGGGAGTACGCACATATTAGGTTTGGCCGTTGGCATTTAAGAGACCTATTTCTTTGCAAACAGGTCGAGTTATCGATGACAAGGAAATGTTTGTCGCCTCTCACAGGAAAGAGCGAGTTCAATTGCAAATTGATGAAGGTAAGCTGATTTTGCTTGAATTTTTGTAGATGAAAATTGGTCAGAATATACTAAAATGAATGTAGTAAATCAATCGGAAATTTCCAAATGTTTTCGATTTTTTAATGTGTACTAGTTGTTATTTTTTCCTTTTTGTTCCTATATAAAGAAATTCCGTAGCGTCCTATCCTAAGTGCCTAAGACCTTGACCATAGGAACCCCCTTAACGCATGCCCTTTCAAAATTTGATCTTTGATCTTTAGAATTTTTTCTTCAAATCAATCTAATTCAGCTCAAAATGATCCTAGAAGGCTAAGACCTTGACCGTTAGCATCCCCACGGCGAGCGCTTTAAAAATTTGATTGATCTTTGATCTTTTTCTTAAAATTGCTCTATCTCTGCTCAAACACATCCATGTGACTTCGGACCTTGACCGTTGGCATCCACATGACAAGATATTTAAGTACACAACGCACCATGGTGCATTTAACTAAATCGCAGAAACCGTCACTGCACCCTGAGCACCACCCACCACATCATCCTAACCCGCTCTCATCCTCACAGCGTGAGCGTTGAGAAAGGAGACCCAGTGCGATCCTAAAAAAAGTTACTTTTTTTTCCTGATCTCCCGAGGCCTCACGAGCCTTTCACGACGCTTTTAAAGTTACCCAACAAGGACGAAATTGACCC
This sequence comes from Pristionchus mayeri, assembly GCA_036245805.1. Taxonomy (NCBI): domain Eukaryota; kingdom Metazoa; phylum Nematoda; class Chromadorea; order Rhabditida; family Neodiplogasteridae; genus Pristionchus; species Pristionchus mayeri. The sequence goes on along the minus strand of BTRK01000005.1, from coordinate 21,106,930 downwards.
ATTATTTTTTGTCCTCCATCGAATAGCCGATGGTTGAATTATTATAGAATGAATATACAAAAATGCTAAAAATCAATAATAGCCTCAAGGGAAAGCCGGAAATGATCCGCGCTCTCTCACTTTTGCATACTCTCTCGTACACGCGACGGGATCAGGGTGAGATCAGGGTTTCGTCCTTGTTGGGTAACTTTAAGCAGGCTCTCAACAGTAAAGTTGAAATGCTCATATCCAGAACTGGTTCGGAACGTGTAGGATGCTGTAGATTTTTTACCCTGCACCTATCCTTTGAAGGAGAATCTTCTGCAGCCATAACTTATGTCAGGCATTTTGTTCACGAAATTTGCTATAATTACTCGGTACCGTGATTACGGAAATATAACTTCTATTAGGTTGGTGCAAAAGTTTCTTTACAAAATTACTTCCCGAGTTTTCGTGCTATATCTTGCTTCGCTGTTGAGCAATCTTGATGGGGGTGTTTCTTATTATATTAGTAGATGTATACTCTCCATAGCGCACCTTTGCTCAATCCTGCTCGTTCGGGTGTTCAGGCGGGGTAAGATACCAAAGTCAAAAAATTCAAATTTCCTCCGGATTATTTGATAGATTATTTCTCTACAAACTGTAATGATTATACCACAATAACAGTATTTTCGTAAAGCACATTCACTGGGAAGTATATTGTATGAGCTGCGCCAGATCAGTCATGAAATAGCTTGCTAAGGGAGGGTCGATTTTCGGAAACATAAATTCTTGAAACTTGCATAATTTTAATAATCGTGCTCTACAATTTTGCCGGATGAGCAATTGGTCCCATTTAAAGCTAAATCAGAAGAAACTATTATGTTAATGCTCCAATAGAAAAATGGTCATGATTCATTGTTCCTCTCAAGAGCAGCACTTTTCAAAATGATGATTTCGAAATTGGATCAACGGAATCGGTCTTTTCCACCTCATAAGATTTCCACGAGATTGCAAAACCACAAGTTCAAGGGTTCGGCGGACACATCAACCGTTATTGATCAACTTTTCAAAATAATGAAAGTGCTATTCCGTTCACTTAAATTATATGATAATTTTTGCGGAATACCCAAAAAGCGCGAATTTTGCGAATTATCGATTAGCACTATTTTTCTAGCGATCGACGTAAGATCGATTCGATATAAACCAATGATTGTGGTACATCTATTCTGCCTCAAATGGTGCCTGAGTAGTTTTTGGAACAAGTAAAGCAATTACGAGAAAACTTCGAAAATACCTTGTAAATAAACTTTTGCACCAACCTAATATTTCTGAGCTCGAGATAACGTATATGTGACATTCTTGCAAAAATCAATACTTAATCTTTTTTTCTATTAATTGTATTTTGTTTTCAGAAAAGAAAAGTAGGGCGGAATGGGCAAAGACGACGAGGGAGCTACTATTCACTCCCATGGATTCATATAAGGTAAATTGATATGTTCTTGAAAATTATTCAGTAAATATTGAGGACGATTTCCCGTTTGGATTCGAAGCCTTTGCTCTCGCTGATTACCGTGGTCTTCAAGGATTCGTTAGTTGAATGAATTCCCTGTGCTATTCAATCTTTCCCCGATTCAGACTCTTTTCTATTCTAATCGAATCGGGAAATTCTATATGAAGACAGATGATATTGTCCGAGAGGATGGTGATCTCGATCTCTTCGTGAGGGGGGTAGTCGAGGGATGGGAGTCACTCCCTCGGGGGGTCGTCGACAGGCAGTACTCAATCCCTCTGGTGAGGAACATCTTACCATCCTACTATGGAAAGAATGCACTTAGATGTGTGATTAATTGCAGCTGCAAGGGATTCGGCAGCCGAATACGGCCAAATCAATCAAGATTATCAAGATGACAGAGATAGTATTCAAAGGAATTCTATTCACTGGCTGGCACAAGAACAAATTTTGTGGAGAGGAGAGATGGATTGGATGGTGGCATCTTTGATCAGCATTGCACATTGCATCTCACGTTTGTGGAAATGCATTGATTACAGGAATGATCACATAGGCATTCCTAAATTCACGACCAAGTGCTCGAGGAATATACTCAAGAAGAATTCAGATTGGGATTTCCGTTTGACAGTTCGTTCACTCTTTCGTCTCTTTTGCTTACAGTTGTGTCAAAATTGTGGAATTGCATAATGCTTTCTGTGATACGAAATATTTCAGTTCGCTACATTCACATCCTTCTTCAATCCAAATTCTCGAGAATGGCGAATAACTGAATTGAGTTACTCTAATCTGGAGATCGCCAAACAGGATGAACAGATCCCTTGCTCCCTATTCATCATCGATGATCTCCAGTTCGAAGCAGCCATTGATGGACAGGTTTCTTTTTGTCTTTGTACGCCCCCTCCCCAATTGATTCTCCTTCCAGGGAGTTTTCGTCTCTCGCAACAGTGAGAGACACGATGGATCTCCCCTCAAGGTGGTAGTCAGTGATGAGTGAGTACGAGTATTCCACCCAAAGATCTATTTCATCACTAGGAACTGCATCTTCGACCCTCACAATATCAGACCAGAGTACGCGGTGAGTGAAGGGAGAGGGAGGAGGGGGGGGGGGCGAAGGGAGAGATAAAGGGAATGCACAGGCAATAGCGTGCCCTGTCTACTCGAATGGAGGTTTGGTCGTCTCCTTCCGTGCCTTGGCTCTCTTCGCGAGAGAGGAATGGTTGAAGGATCCCTACAGGAAAGAACTGGTCAAGCAGTTCTACACGTCAGTTTGTTTCTTATCTTTCGAAGCAGGATGTATTAGTGAGTGAATGGGAATGAGTGTGTATTCAGATGGACAGCGGGTCGCCATTTGACCGAGAAGATTTCGGAGTATTATATGCCAAAGATGCAACTGTCTTGAGAGCATCAAATGGATCTCGATGTCCTGCCCAAGCCATACCTTCCTTTTAAAGTTACCCAACAAGGACGAAACCCTGATCTCACCCTGATCCCGTCGCGTGTACGAGAGAGTATGCAAAAGTGAGAGAGCGCGGGATTACGCTGATCATTTCCGGCTTTCCCTTGAGGCTATTATTGATTTTTAGCGTTTTTGAATATTCATTCTATACTAATTCAACCATCTCGATGGATTCGATGGAGGACAAAAAATAATGGGTCAATTTCGTCCTTGTTGGGTAACTTTAACTGATCTCTTTTCAATCGCATCCTTTTGATAATAAACACTAATCATATATAAAAATAAAAATTCGACTTAGCGTCGAGAAGTGGTCACGTCACATACCGAATTGTTAGCACGAAACAAACTGATAAGCTAAAATATTTAAATGGTTGTTAGGAAAAGCTAATTCGTAATATTGTTTGAGAAAATATAATATTATTTGTTTCTGTAAAGAAATAGTTTTACAAATGCTTTATTTATTTATTCATCTTTTTTTATTTATATGAAGAATATGTTATTTTTTGGCAGTTAATGAAGATGAATGATCACAGTGTTAGTCACTATGCATGATTCCCGTGGCAGAGAGAGAGTTCAATGAGCAGAAAGATGAGAAGAGAGGGAAGAATCGTCAGCGAAAGAGACCGAAGTCGAATCCAATCGGGGATTACTCGACTACAATTTATGGCACGATGGACTTTAAATTGATAATAATTTACACTTTGCTAGAATGGCTTTAAAATCGAAAGGACTCACGACGACGGTATTGGAGGGAATCTGATTGAGAGATATGAGTGATAGGGGGGACTTCTTTTCACCCTCTTCCCCCTCTTCCTTTTTCTCCGCTTCTACCATTTGTGGAGATACTCGAAGATCCCTTTCTGTTTCTATTTCCTCACGTCGTTCTTTCTCTTCCCTTTCTTCTTCGTCCTAAACTAATTCCTCATTCAACTCATTCGTTGCAACTCATAATTGACCTCAAATCTCACTGTGTTTCTTCTCTTCTTCAATGGAATTGGGGGCGGAGTCTTGATCTCATCGTCATTTCTATCCAATTTCTCTTCGCTGTCCACATATTCAGGGAAGTTTCCTTCCTGCTCTTTTCCTTATCTCTAACCCACAATTGGTCACACCTTGATGAATAGAGGCACTAATTCAGGAGGCCAAATTCCCTCGACGATGTGAGTCTGAGGAATCTGGAGGAGACGGCCTTCCTTCACTTGAATTGCCACCTTCAATGATGATGATGAGTATAGAGTAGCGGGGGGTGGGGGGGGGGGCCCTAAGAGTGAGCGGGGACCCCTAATTGGAGACAGACTTACATGAACAAGATAGTCGAGATCAATGTCATCAATTATGTTGTCCTTCAATCCCACTCCATGGCCCACAGCGGACACGAGTTCATGCACACGGAGGCTAAAGAGCACCACCACTTTTAAATATAAGGGAGGTCATTGATCCATTTTCCGAAATTCGGACTAGTTTGTGCGTTTAAGCAATGATTATAGTTTCCCAACGCCCATGGAAATAATTTGAATTGGCGGAAATACCCTGATCACGACAAAACGAGCGAGAGAGTGTGTAAAAGGGAGGGAGCGGGCGTGATTAGGCAACTAAGACTCATACTTTGCGGCTTTACGCTGGTGGAAATATTGAATTTCTATTATCTTCATTATTCCAGTTTAACTAATTAGAGCCCGTTCTATTATATTGTTAAATAATATAGAAATGCATTTTAATAATAATAATTAATAATAATTTATCTACGCCCGAGGCGCGACGGGTGTTGGGCAACTTTTTCAAGGGTGTTGGGTAACTTTAAACTTGAGATCATTAGTTAAACAAAAAATAAATATAAAAAAATATTTGCAAATATTTTTTTTTCAATTATGGATACTCCTGAAAGGGAACTAACTGTAAGGTGACGTATACTTCTAAGGTTATCTTTAAAATAGTAGAGAAGACTCACTCCCTCGATCCAAACCATATTCTGATATTGGCGATATTTCTGATTTTCTGTCCAAGGTAATGAAGTTTACGGACGTAGATGGAGCCAATGTCTGACAGGGAGAAGAGGCGGAGTGGGTGGGGGAGGGGGGGGGGGGGTAAAGGAGGAGAAGACACAAGACTCACCCAAAGCAATCGTTGAAATGGCCAGTCCAATACAAACATAAATAATCACGATGGGAACTAACCAATTACTGTAAATAGAGTCTATTCTAGAATTGTTTTAAATCGGGATGGAAGAGTTACTTGGAAGGGACGAGATCTCCATATTCAATTGCAGTCAAACAGATAAATGCGAAATAGATTCCATTGAAGAAGTCGAATTGTCCTTCCAGAAGAGGAATGAGAAAAGCTCCCGATATCAGATAGAGGAGAATGAGAGAGAAGAGAGTGGTTCCTCCCATTCCATCTACTTCTTCTCCTGGAGATCTCTGAAGAACTCTCATTCCAAGGAGATCCAACAGTTCACACTCCACAATTCGCACTTCGATGTTTTCACATAGAGACCTGACTGGACTGTATCACTTGGGGCACAAAACGGCAAGAGCCACACCTTGTCTATAGAGTAAGATTCTGTTTTGAAATTTAAAACGTTGTCTATGTAAGAACGTCAGATTCCGGAGTGGAAGTAAAACATTCGAAAAAAATGATCCCCTGAGCAAAAATGATCCCCTAAAGTTGGTGCTTATGGGTGGGAGACACTTCAGCAAAAAAACGGGACCAAAAGTTGATCTTTGAAATCCGAAATTTTCAAAGTGATCATACATCATTTGAAAAAGCATAAAATGTTATGTCAGAATGCAAGATTTTCAAAATTTGGAGCTCATGGTGTTCATGAAATCAGAGAACATATGAAAAATGAACATAGATATTTTCAATTTTCTGAAAAATAAAAGCCGTTTTCCAAAAAATATTCCATACAGGAAATGAGATGTATGGTGTAAAATTTCATGTCGAAATCAACAAAAATATAAGTCGTGTTAAACTATTTTTTGCAATTTCAAGAAAGTTTTTGAGAACTGTGCAAAATCCGCCAAATTGAAACATAACAATGCAAAGTTTTCAGTAATGTCATTTTGAAAAATTTTCAAATCGTCAATTTGGAGAGACTCAGGAATGGCAGAATGAAAACTTTTCATTCTGGCAAAATCGATGGAACCAAAACGCTCGCTCGATATTACAAAAAAAGAAAAATTATGCAATTCCTCCTGAAACGTATGAGATACAGTTTTCATATGCTTCTAAAACATAATTATAATATTTTTAAATCTGTTTTACTGTGAGAATAGAAAGCGTAGTCCGTGGTGTGGTGGGTGAGATTTAGTACATTTGTTTGTAAATATACGCGGAACGCGGAGGAAAAATGTTCCGCGTATACTTAGAAACAAATATACTAAATCTCGCCCACCACACCACGGACTACGCTTTCTATTCTCACAGTATCAGTATCTCCTACTCGTGGAAATAGTGCTTCATGGATAGGGAGCGCAGGCGGGTTTCTTCAAAATACTTCTTAAATAAAATGCGCGTAGAATCCGATGGTTTATGAGCTGCCGATACGATTTCAACAACAAAAACTTAAAAATTTTGCGAAATAACTTAATTATGCGAATTAACAAAATTAACGCCTAGGCTATCATACAGTACGCCTTCTAATCGGACTTGGCGGAATCAGCGACTGACTTTTTTTTCTCAATATTTTTATTAATTATTTATTCTTCATTTTTTGTATAAAAATATGTTTTCGAATTGATCTAAATGTTATTCTGGGAAATAGAGACTGAGAAAATATTTTATCACTGATATTTAATGAAGATTCGGGAAAAGCAGGGTCGCAGGTTGTCAGCTTTCCGATCGATACAACGCAATTGCGCCAAGTGCCAGATGGATGGGAAAGGTGCGATTATGTGCTCTAGTGTCATTAGAATGGACTCACGAACATAAATAGCATCTGGCAGTTGGCGCAAAGCAAATATCGATCGAGAAAAAGTAACATCTCAAAAAATTAAGGTTTTCCAGGCTAAAACTCGACGTAACTTCAATGCTCCCTCTGCCAGATTAACGCGCTTGGCCGTACCATGTACGCTATAGTCTCTAAATTGTATACATAACGAAATATAAGGTCTGGCAATGGGAGCAAATCAATTATCGGTCGAAAGAGTGCAAACTGGAAACATACTTTTCTAAATTGACTATGCAACCACGTGGGCTCAAAATATTTTCCGCAAGACAAATAAATTCTTCAGGCGTGGGACAGGTGCCAGCTGTGCAAATTACAAATTAAGTGTAATAGTTAACCTTACACAACCGGACATCCGTACACCAAAACCGGCGTTCAGTGCATTTAAATCCGGATCTGGCTTTCAAGTGTGGGGCGGACCGGCAAATTTAGCCGGCATTTAGTGTAGTGCGTCGCCATTTTGCCTCTTTACGGTAAGGGTGGCAAAACCATTCAAATTTATTTCTGTGTCCCACGTTTTTATACATGTGTAAACCCACGTGGCAACGCAATATACGGGCCTCAAAGTGATCAAGATGATGTGGAACGATAATTGGCACAGGTAGAATTCATTTGGCTAGGAAAAAAATAATCTTTATTAAAAATGAAGTATTGAAAACAACAGAAAAACATTGGAAAAAAAACTGAGGGCTGGCGTTGTGTGCATGTGTCGAGATATTTGGATACTGTACCCTTGAAACATAAAATAACCGCACTCTGCTGTCCCTATTCATGGACCATGAACATACCTGTCCAGAGCTGGCGGCGCTTGCCCACCCCCCGTCCAACCATGAACCCCGGGTCATGGTAAAAAAATCGATAGTAGGTCATGGGTAGGTCAAGATTAAGTACTGTACCAATCAATAGTACAGTACTTCCTGATACCGTATATAGCTACCGTAACCCTGATTACCGCGAACTGATTTTTTTCAAAAATTGAAAATACCGTACCCTAATTTAAAAATCAAAGTACCGTAACCAATCGATAGTACAGTACCACCAGATACCGTATCCCACTACCGTAACCCCGACGATCGCGAATTAATTTTATTTTTAAGATGTCCTGGTGACGTGCACAATCGGTCTGATGTCGTGAACGATCAATTGTACAGTACCCAACTGACTACCGTAACCCAGTTCCTTGGGTCAGATCGAATTCCTTGGGTCAAACATTTTTCTAAAAATTCTAAATCTATAATAAAAATTGTTTGAAGTATCCCACCGTAACTCTAATTAGTGTAGAACCAATTTATGCCCGATTTAGGATTTTTAGAAAATGATTTTGGATTTTTAGAAAAATGTTTGACCCAAGGAACTAGAGCTGACCCACGGAACTGGGTTACGGTAGTCAGTTGGGTACTGTACAATCGATCGTTCACGACACCAGACCGATTGTGCACGTCACCAGGACATCTTAAAAATAAACTTAGTTCGCGATCGTCGGGGTTACGGTAGTGGGGTACGGTATATGATGGTACTGTACTATCGATTGGTTACGGTACTTTGATTTTTAAATTAGGGTACGGTATTTTAAATTTTTGAAAAAAATCAGTTCGCGGTAATCAGGGTTACGGTAGCTATATACGGTATCAGGAAGTACTGTGCTATTGAATGGTGCAGTACTTAATCTTGACCTACCCATGACCTACCATCGATTTTTTGACTATGACCCGGGGTTCATGGTAGGACGGGGGGTGGGCAAGATTCGTGCCCACCCCCCGTCCTACCATGAAGCGGGGGTCATGGATTTTTTGCCCACCCCCCTGCCGACGCCGCCGGCGTGGACAGCTATGACCATGAATCATGGTTTACAAAATTTTGAAAACATTTTAAAATTATTTTTGTGCAGACAATTTGGAATTTTCTGATATCTTTCACAGAGCCTTACATATTATTTTTCTCCGTTGTAGTTCAATTCCACTCTGGGATAGATTTTGGCAAAATGAAAATTTTTAATTTTGTCGAATTCTGGGACTCCCCAAATTGACAATTTGACAATTTTTTGAAATGTCAACACGAGGAGGGAAATAACTTTGCATTATTACGGATCTCTTGTAAAAATGTAGGAAAATGGGATCCTTTTGCGGAGCAATCGTCTGACTCTCTTCGGTTTGCACGCTCTCTCGCCGGTCAAAGAGACGAGAGAGCGTGCAAACTGAAGAGAGTCAGACGATTGATCCTTTTGCGACAGAAAATTTTTTGTCTCAATTTCTTCTTGAACTAGGTGGGGTAGGGTATAATGTAGAGACCGTCTAACGATTGATCAATTGAGTAATGAAATTGATACTCGATTGACTCAATCGAGTATCCTTTGTTACTCGATTGATTGCCCTTTCTCTCCCCTCGTCAATCGATTCATTTCACCCTTCTTTCGTCGAATAGTGCGGCCTCGCGCTCCAATTTGATTACTCGAGTATCCTTTGTTACTCGTTTGCCCCAATCGAGTAATCAATCGATTTAATTCATCAATTGATTGATTTGTAACTCGATTGACCGGCCAATCAATTGACGAAGGGAATCGAATGAGTTTCATTTCTCGTCAATCGTGAAATGAGTAATTCAATTGACGGTCTCTAGTATAATGAGGGCGAAGAGAACGTATATTAGCTTGGTTTTGCGAAATTTGCATATTGAAGGCTTGTAATGACCTACAACGTAAATTGACTGAATCTCGGTCAATTTTTGACGTACAGCGAGCAAATTTTTTTGCAATCAATGGAAAATTGGATGATCTACAAATAACTCAGGATACGATCTAAAATCGCATCTTCCATGCATTATTTCGAAAAACACCCAATACTGGTCCTCAGAAGGCAGAACCCGGAACCTCTGTAAAACAATCATAGGGTGATTAGACCATTTTTCTCCCTGATTCTCTCGCTATGGTCAATTGCTTTAGTTTTTGCTCGTTTTCTCGAAACCGGCTAACTTTGACGCTTTCGACCTCTCAGTCATTATTGGAGATCTTCTCAAGAGCTATCGAAAGGTGGTCTAATTTTGTAGATTTGCATATGGTGCAATCGAGATACGACCCGAAGATTGTTTTTCAAAAAAAAAAAAAAAAAAAAAAAAAAAATGTCCGGGTTCTGCCTTCTGAGGACTGAGGACCAGGTATTGGGAGGGGGGGGGGGCAGAGTTATGAACAATGAACTATCCGAGTACCTCAATTCGACCATGGAGACTCAGATTCTCAAATAAAATTCATATCCTTTGAAGAAAAATCTCGAGATATTTAGAATTGAAAGTGTTTTTCGAAAATAATGCATGGAAGATGCGATTTTAGACCTTATCATTAATTGAGTTATTTGTAGATCATCCAATTTGCCATCGATTGCAAAAAAATTTGCTCGCTGTACGTCAAAAATTGACCGAGATTCAGTCAATTTAAGTTGTAGGTCATTACAAGCCTTCAATATGCAAATTTCGCAAAACCAAGTGAATAGACGTTCTCTTCGCCCTCATTATACCCTACCCCACCTAGATCACGAAGAAATTGAGATAAAATGTTTTTTCTGTCGTATTCGTTCCTGCAATGTTACAGGAGATCCGTGTTATTATGTTTCAACGATTTTGCAAAGTTTTCAAAAACTTTCTCAAAATGGCAAAAGAAAAGTTCAACACGACATATGCTGTTTTCGAAATCTGTACCACAAATTTACTTTTCGGCAGAAAACTAGAACGCAATCGTAGTCTCATGTTCGATTCCGCCTTACTGGGGTAACTTTTCACGTAGAGTTCGAAAATCGAACTTAGGAAACAGTATGCCTCATTTCCTTTATCGAACTGAAGTTAAGCGGAAGGTTTTTGTAACACTTGAATGGTGCTTCCAAACCGTATGCATGAGGCCGTTTGCCTTTGAATCGAGCAGATCTCAGTGATTCTAGCACATGCCAAAAATTGCAATTATCTGTAACTTTGTGTTTTGGGGTAATCGAGGGTGCTGAAAACGATGGGCGTACTAATTTTGTTCATGGAACCTTCGTTGGTTCCAGACGACGTCACGTTGAAATCACGTTTTTATGAATTGCACTTCGCGCAGGTTTTCGGGATAGAATTTGATGCTGATCACGCATATATCTAGACTCTGCAAGCTCCGCCCACTCTGCTCGGACACTCAAAAGCGAGACAAGAGGAGCACAGTCTTCATTCTCAACCAAATCACTCGATCAAAAAAGAATTGGGAAGCTCTTTTCATCCTCTTTCGAATGAGCATCCGTGACCTTGGAAAATTCATCTCTAAGTAGGTCAGCATACAAGTTTTATAGAGCGACTTGACTTAGAAAACCATAAAACTCGTATGCTGACCTACTCAGAAAAGGAATTTCCAGGGTCACTGAGGCTCATTCGAAAGAGGATGAAAAGAGCGATTTAGTTGGGAATGAAGATTGTGCTTCGTCGAATTCGAAGCGCGCATGGCTGGCAACGCTTTCTGCGTTCTCTCATCCCTCTCCCTCCCCTCCCTCCGCCCGTCTATCACCCGGCGTGACTAGAGAGCGCCCCGCCTACGTGAAAGCTCGCTTTCTTCCCCTATAAGGTTCGGCGAAGCCCTGCCCGATCGTTTCGAGAATTGAAACAGCAAAGGAGAAATAGGCTCCGCCCCTCTTTCTCTCGTCTCGCTTTTTGGGCCGTTCACGTTATGATCAATTCACCCACATTTTGGGTCATAACTTGGCTCAAACATTAGATATCAACCTAATTCAAAATGCATGGTCCTATTTAGCCCCATACGAACATATTGGGGTGTCCGGAAAGTTCGTATAATGCTTCGGAAAAAAGTCAGTTCGCGATCAAATGCAGTGATTGCGCAATCTGTTTGTCAACAATGTATTGCATCATTCTGACGTTGAGTAGTGAGAGGATTTAATCAGTCTCCTAGTTGCTACATTGATTCTTGTGATGGACTCCCATCTCTACCTCCGATACTTCCGGACACCCACTACTCACTACTACAGAATGATGTAGTCATTCTGTAGTAGTGAGTAGTACCGTCTTGGCCGTCTTGGCTGATCCGTTGGCTGTTCATTACTACCGTCTTGGCTGATCCGTGAAGGAGGCCCACTCTGCCCTGGCCCAGTCGGAAGGAGCTGACGCCCCCTCCATACCCTTCTGCTATAAGTGGTTCTCCCGCTTCAAGAAAGGGGAGTTTGGTCTCGATGATCAACCCCGCTCTGGACGCCCTCCCTCCCTCGATCAGCCTATCGTTCTCCGCACACTGAAGCGCAAGCCCATGGCCAGTGTGAGTGAGTTGAAGAAGGATACTGGTACTCCCAGAGCAACGGTGTCCGATATCCTCCATCGATCTGGGAAGAAGCCGAAACTCCCACAAGTGATTCCCCATGACCTCTCCCCCGAACAGCTGAAAAATCGTGTTCAAGTCTGTCGGGAATTACTCCATCGTAGATCCAATCTTCGATGGGTCAATTCCATCATCGCTACAGATGAGAAGTGGATCACGTACGATAACCCTGTGAGGAGACTGCAATGGGTGGATGCAGATGAGAAGCCCACGCCCGTCCCGAAGAAGGAAGAGCACGGAAAGAAGGAACTCCTCTGCTTCTTCTTCTCAGTGCTCGGTCCCATCTACTGGGAGATCCTCGCCCCTGGCACCAGCATCAATGCCGACCTCTTCTCTGAACAACTGGAAGATGTCGCGATCAGCGTCCCTCCCAGACTCCTGAACCAGGGCAAAATTCTTCTTCTGATGGACAATGCTCGCCCACATCGAGCGAAGATGACCCAGAAGAAAATGGACGAGCTGAAGATCGAGAGGATTCCCCATCCACCGTATTCCCCGGATCTCTCCCCATGCGACTACCACTGCTTCCGCTCTCTCTCTGACTTCTGCAAAGGAAAGAAGTTCAAGAATCGAGATGAAGTTGTGAGGGCTTTCGTGAACTGGGCGGTCTCGAAGAAACCCGCATTCTGGAAGAGAGGAATCGAGACCCTGCCCAATCGCTGGAGGGAGGTAGTGAGAAAGAAGGGGGCATACATTGGTCACTGAGAATTGTAAAGCATTGAATAAAAAATAAAAACAAAAAATTATACGAACTTTCCAGACACCCCAATATTAACAACACAATTAGACCTGTGTGACGATTTCGGGCAACCACCTTGTGGTCCCTACATATATCATATAATTCATTTTTCATGAATTATTAAAATTATTTTTAAAAATTCAACTTTTCGCATTGGCAAAAGTACTGTAAGAACAGAATGCGTTGTCCGTGGTGTGATTGGCGAGAGCTATCACATTTTGTTGTATTACTCGCGGAACTTTTTTTCTCCCGCGTTCCGCGAGTAATACAACAAAATATGATAACTCTCGCACACCACACCACGGACTACGCATTCTGTTCTCCCGATCCTCACCAAATTTCGAATATACTTATCTTTTATTATTACCAATAGAATCATCCATACGGTGGCTGTATCGTGGCAGTGTACGGTAGGTTACTGAGAAATCGATATTTCGCGCAAAATCGGGTTTTCCAGTAAAATGCATGCCAAAAAAATATAAATAAATTTAACCAAATCTGAATTGGCAGGTTCCAAAGAGAATCTTTTGGGCTTTCTTATGCACCTTTAGGATGAACTGTGAATCTATGTTTGGGTTGCGGTAGGTCAATTAAAAATACAGTACTTTTTAGTACACTTTTGGTTGTAACTTTAATTCTAAAGGAGCAATGGAGCTCAAATTTGTAGGATTACATACGCTGGTGGTCCCTATTCGCAGGTACAAGTTTGGACTTGATTGGCTTCGATTTCGCCAAAATCGGCACATTTGGCATGCTCTCTTTTGATGAGCTGTAAGTCCTGGGAAGAATTTTTCCCGCACTCAGAAATTGACTTGGAGATTGTACAATGAATGCCGAACAGATTTGTGAAATTTGGCACCAATTGGTCACATTGCCGCATAGATATGATACTTTGAATCTTGGAAAATTTGTCAAAAATTGGTCATTTTGGTCCAAAATTGACGAAAATGACCATTTTTGACGAATTTTACAAAATTCAAAAAATCATATCTATAAGGAAATGTGACCAATTGGTGCCAAATTTCACAGATCTGTTCGGCATTCATTGTAGAATCTCCAACTCAATTTCTGAGTGCGGGAAAAATTCTTCCCAGGACTTACAGCTCGTCAAAGAGCCAAATGTGACGATTTTGGAGAAATCGAAGCCAATCAAGTCAAAACTTGCACATGTGAATAGGGACCACCAGTGTATGTTATCCTACCAATTTGAGCTCCATTGCTCCTTTAGAGTTAATGTTACAACCAAAAATGTACTAAAATGTACTGCATTTTGAATTGACCTACCGTAACACAAAAATAGATTCACAGTTCATCCTAAAGGTGCATTCGAAAGCCCGAAAGATGCTCTTTCGAACCTGCTAATTCATATTTGGATAAATTTATTTATAGATTTTTGGAATGCATTTTAGTGGAAAACCCGATTTTGCGCGAAATATCGATTTCTCAGTGACCTAACGTACACTGCTACGATACACCCACCGTACGGATGATTCTATTGGTAATAATGAATGATAAGTATATTCGAAATTTTGTGAGGATCGGATAAGTTTGAGGAAAGTTATGATTAAAAAACACCAAGGTGATAGAATTTTGGCCACTACTGTAACTGATGTGATTATGCGTAGTTACTTCGTAGTCGGAAAGTAACTTATTGGACACTATTCTGGCCTTCCGAATCGCGATTAGGAAAATTGAAAATTTCAACGCGTTTTTAAAATGTTCATCGATTTCGATAACAACAAAGGCTTCAAAATGTAATACATAATATAAAACGATTTTACATTGCAAAATTAGGCCGATTGACTAGCAAACTGAATGAATGAAAATGCCATGAAAATTTGAAAAATTGTGAAAACGGCCTTCCCTCGACAAGGTAAAAATCACAAGTTTTGATGTTCTTCGGACGCCAATAAAGAAAGATAAAATTTAATAGGTTAAATTGAAAGTGTGGTAGCTAATTAGTTGTATTGACTTCTACTTCGCGAGAAAATAGAATCAGAAAACATTCCACGAACTTTTGGGTAAACCAATATTTCGCGAATCTGTGCTCCAATCTTTCGAAGCTATGCGCCAAATTGGCTATAAATGCAGATTCTGAAACCTCTTGTCAAGCCGGTTCTATTCATGTATGTCTCTCAACTTACTTTTGCCAATGCGAAAAGTTGAATTTTTAAAAATAATTTTAATAATTCATGAAAAATGAATTATATAGGCGTGATCAGCAGCATCACTCTTACATTGCTCACCTCATAGCGGGGTAAGGGTCCACGGCAACCTCTATTGCTACGAGTGTTGTGCTAACGAGCTGAACGCTCACGCAGTATACAGGCCTTGCAAACTGATGCGTACGGGCGGCCCCAACTAAACCATAGCTCGGATAAGTTAGGGTAAACAGAGCACCAAACTGGCTGCGACAAGTCCCCCACCCGCCCGAGTCCTCCGCGCCCCCTCCCTGCCCGTGTACGATATCGCTCGGTGCAAAGGGGACAGGGCGATCTAATCCCGGAGCTCTCAGGACATCTTTCTGAACCCCCTGGCCACCCCCGAACCCCCCGGAATGACAAGGACCTCCGCATCTGCTCCCTCAATGGCCGCACTATCGCATCCGAGGCTTCAATCGCCATCATAGAACAGTCGTTCGAAGGAATTCGATACGATGTGGTGTGCCTTCAGGAGACCAAGTCCCAAACCCTCGTCGAGCGTACCCTCACTGACGGCGCCCGACTTATCCTCGGACCGAAGGTGGCGGGCAAAACGTCGGCGGAGTCGGATTTCTCACCCACCCTCGTCTCGTTCCTTCCATTCCCTCCTTCACCGTCCATTCCCCCCGCATGGCCATCCTCCGTGTTCGAGTCGGCCGTACTTCCATCTCCATCCTCTCCGTCTACGCTCCTACCGAAGTTGGAAGAGCGAGAAGCATTCTACGAAGAGATGGCCGCACTCTACAGTGGAGAGAAGTCCTTCTACCGTATCATCGGAGGAGACCTCAACCTGCGAGTCGGCCCAAGGAGTGACGGCGACTTCCGCACCGGACCCTTCTTCAGCGATCCCGACGGAGATCCGGATGATCTACTCAGAGACTTCCTCTCTCGCACGCGCTCATTCCATGCCAATTCCTTCTTCCAGAAGAAGTTGAGTAGGCGGTGGACATGGGAGTCCGTGGGAGAGGCAAGGAAGACTCGTCTCGAGTTAGATCACTTCATCATCAATCGTCGCTGGATGGCTCAAGACGTCTCCGTTGTCAGTGGATTCGCATTCCCCTCCGACCACAGACTCGTCCGTGCCCGGATACGCCTGGACGTGAAGATAGAGAAGAGTTGGAGGTACACGAAGAGGAAGACCCCCCCTGACCCGACATCGACCCTCTGCGATACGAGGAGGCCATCCGACAGTACGAGTGGAGAACGGACCCCGATCCTTCAAAGGACTACGCTCTCTTGGCCACCGGCCTGAAGGAGTGTTCCAGAAGAGCAGAAATCCCTCCCGTCCCTCCTCCCCCTCGTCTCTCAGAGAAGTCTCGCTTGTGGACCCAGAGAAGAGGGCAGTGCAACCGAGACCCAGCTTGCTCTATATTCGAGCAGATGATGGCTCATCGGACGTGCCAGGCCTTCGTCAATGCAGACATCAAGGAGCATCGAAGGAGAGTTCTGCTGAAGGCTGCCGAAGAGAAGAAGTCACTCAAGAAGGAGAAGCAGTCTCTGCACCAGGGACGAACGCCGATGGATGCAATGCTGAGCCCAGATGGAGAGTAGGGTTTCAATTTTCAGGTAATTTGACCTGTTCAGGTAAAAATTATCGGGCGGAATTACCTGATCAGGTCATTCAAATTCAATTTACCTGATCAGGTAATTTCCTTTGATACCTGATCAGGTAATTCTGTGCTATTTGTCTCATTCGCACAAATTGAATCGTTGAAACATAACTAATTCGCCATTTCAATTGAGTCGAATGACCGAGAATACCACTATTTTGCGAGAAATGATGGGATCAGGCGCCTAGGCCGCCTATTAATCAATTCCATTCTCTCTCGTTCAGGTCAATTAGGCTTTATTCATTGCGTTGTGAGCGGGGATAATGAGCTTCAGGCGGCCTAGGCGCCCCCTGAAAATGGAAACCCTAATGGAGAGCCACGAACCGTGCGGGGATAGAGCACAGGATGCAGGAGTTCTACTTGGACTTGTTCCGATCGGACACTCCAGTTCTTCGATGCCCTACCCCTCCGCCGACCACTCCATTGGCCATTCTCCCATCGGAGATACGATCATCCATAGACCGGACGAAGAAGGACGGAGCGCCAGGCCCTGACAAGATCAGCACAGCGATGCTCCGCCACGGCGGCCCTCCTCTCCACGCTCTCCTTGCCAGCCGCTACTTCGTCAACCTGGACTTCCCCAGCAAGTGGAAAAGTTCGAACTCCATCCTCATCCACAAGAAAGGAGACCACGCCGACCTCAACAACTTCCGCCCGATCGCCCTTCTATCCATTCCGTACAAGCTCTTCACCAAGGTGCATGTCACGCGAATGGAACGGATGCTGGACGACGCTCAGCCAGTTTAGCAAGCAGGATTCCGCTGCAGATTTGGATGCATCGAGAATATCCACACCTTGGCCACTATCATCGAGCACCACCGAGAGTTCCACCTCCCGCTCGGTCTTGTCTTTGTCGATTACTGCAAGGCCTTCGACAGCGTGCACGCTTGGAGCGTGCCGGCGCACGGAGGTGCCGGCAGTACTCAACGCCCTCACACGATCGGGAGTCGACTCTTCCTACGTACAGTGCCTCGAGTCACTGAATTCCGGTTGCTACACCGAGATG
The DNA here is from genome assembly GCA_036245805.1 of Pristionchus mayeri. NCBI lineage: Eukaryota > Metazoa > Nematoda > Chromadorea > Rhabditida > Neodiplogasteridae > Pristionchus > Pristionchus mayeri. The sequence goes on along the minus strand of BTRK01000005.1, from coordinate 21,089,166 downwards.
AAGCAATTCGACCGGCCTGTTCGCATCCCGATCGGCAAGGGAGTACGGCAAGGAGATACGATCTTCCCCAAGCTCTTCACAGTCGCCCTGCAGGATTGCATGAGAGATCTCGACTGGAGCGATTTTGGAGTCATCATCGACGGGAAGAAGCTCTCTCATCTTCGCTTCGCAGACGACATCGTACTGCTAGGGACGGATACACCAACTCTGGAGAGGATGCTCAATGAGCTGGCCGAGACAGGAGAGAAGATAGGTCTCAGCATCAACCGAAAGAAGACACAGTTGATGAAGAACGAGTGGTGTCCCGGCCCCGCCATCTCCCTTCAAGGCGACCCACTCGAGGAGACGGACCCTTACGTTTACCTCGGACGTGAGCTTCGTTCTGACGGATCACTACAGACGGAGCTTCTGAGGAGGAAGAGAGCAGCTTGGGCCGCCTTCGGGAGCATCAGAGAAGTGACGTCGCAACACCAAGACGCGAAGCTACGCGCCTCACTTTTCGACTCTCATGTTCTTCCCGCCCTCTACTATGCCGCTGAAACCTGGTCCCTCACGAAGACAGTCGTCTCTTTCGTGTTGACTACTCATCGTGCTCTGGAGAGGTCACTTGTCGAGACGAACCTTCACACGATGCGGAAAGCGAAACGAAGCAGCGAAAATATCCGTCGCCTCTCCCTCCTCACCGACCCTGTGAACTACATCAGGAGAGCCGCATCGCTGGGCTGGACACGTACTGAGACGAGACGACGATCGATGGTCTACGAGAGTCACGCTGTGGTTTCTCCCTCCCGATCTCACTCTCACACCAGGAAGACCACCCGCAAGATGGAGAGATTCGATCGAGGAGTACGCGAAGATGCCCTACTGCACCGGACAATCAACTAGATCCTCCATTACGAGAGCCCCCTACCGTCATTGGACTACGCGGGCACGCGATAGAGAAGACTGGCGGACTTGTGATCCACGCGGCAACGGCCGTTGAAGATGGATCTTCTAAGTATCTAAGTAAGTAAGATCAGCATCAAATTCTATCCCGAAACCCCAACTTTCGTAATTTTGTCGCATCTGCGCGAAGTATAAAAACGTGTTTTCAAAGTGACGTCGTCTGGAGCCAACGAAGGCTCCAGAACAAAATGAAAAGGGAAAGCATGATTTTCTCGTCGAGTTCTTTCAAAATGACTGGGGAATATACTCCCTCCTCCCCTCTATTTCTTGCTTACTCTCATGCACTTCCTCTTGAATCGAATGGCCATTCTCTCTAGATATCGACCCAGATTCGTCAGCAGAATCACAGTGAGAGGAATACCGAAGAATCCATAGAGAACTGCGAATATTCGACCATTCTTCGTCCGTGGTTCAATCTTCCCATATCCTGCATGAGAATGGAATGGACTCGAGATTGGAATGATCACTGGTCTCCATTACGAACTATCAATCAATATTCGCTCATGATTCATAGAGTCGATGTACCACGCCTCTCACGAGAGAATCGATCTAGAATCGACATTCTTGGGAATGGTGGGAAAATCGTCAAAAGGAATTCTATCCGCTTTTGTGCATCCTAGGGACTGATACTTCTCTAAAGTTTTCTTATGTATATTTAGGACCTCCTCACATGGAATCGGATCCGGGCAGCTCCTTATTGGAGAGCATTGTTCTCCGTTCAAGTGAAAGATGAACGAAAATTACAACCAAGCAACTAACTCACACAAACCTTCCTGTATTTTGAGCGCAGATCATTCATTCGAAAGCTCTAGATGAACTATCACATGTAAAACCGTGAAATTTGGAGCTGCGAGTTTACCTACGCTTTAGTGTACCGAAAATGGATGGCGGATATCCGTTTTGTTTACTCTCCGAGACATCCGAGAGAGAGGCATTTATTAGGTTGTTCGGAAAGTTTCTTTCTTTTATTTTTCTAGTGTCAATCCTTGTGACATTCAACCTCAATTATTTTATCTACGGAATATGTTTGGGCCTTGGCGGTGGGATACTTCAGTATGTTCAATTCGCATTTCGGTCGCATAGCAGGCTAGAAAAAATATCAAAAGTAAGCAAATGTCAAAAACACCTGAAAAATCAGAATTTCAATGTTTTTGTTGGGTAATTTTTTCCCGAGAACTAGATACCTACCGATACTAGCCGGATGATATGTGATAGGGTAAGTGCTGATAATAATTATAACAAAGAAAAACCAGGCTTTCAACCTTCGAGGGAGACGAGAGATAGCAATATGTCACCATTTCGAGGTTTAAATTTCGCCATAAATATTCTGAAAAAGCCTGCTCATGAATACGTAATTGAATTCCCACCTAGTTAGGGAGTACAAGTGATCATGTAAAGTACTTCACATATAACAGTCGCTTTGTTCTCTATGTTGACCAGGTGAAGCACAAAACGCCAAAAATTCTGCTCGAAAGAACCAAGGTAGTGCGGATTACACAATCAACGCTTCGTTAGATTAGGGAACACGTTCTAGATTTGAAGCTTTGCGTTTACTAAAAACCTTTGATGTACTTCACAACAGTGGGTCGTTTGTATGTTTATCTCTGTTCTACAAAGAAATATGTGCCTTTAAAAATCTCGGAGAAAAGTCGACTAGGCTACGTTCGGACCTCCATTGCTCAAGACCCATTTATCTAAACGGCCTATCCTAATGGTTGTTATAGAGAGTATCCAAGCGCACATCAACTACAAAAAAACATATGACGCCGGTTGTGTAAGAATCGAACATCCCTGTGAAGGTCCTAGCACATCGATTTTTCGAAAACTTGTGGAAAGGGGTTATTGAGGGTGCTGATCATGATGGTCAACTTCATTTTGCGCCAGCTCGACCGGTTGAGCCAGGCTGCATGTCAGCTGCGCACCCCGCCCTATCCATAACTCGATAACCGGTTGATGAAAATTCATGAAATTTGGACTGCTTTCAAATAAGCCCGAAAGGTGAAATTTGATAATAAATTAGCATTTTTTCATGATACAATAATTAAGTAAAAATTTCGATCTCGAATATAAAGTTCGGGCCAAAAACGAGAGCGGTACAGTAAGATGCGCCATGATCACGGGATCATTTTTCGCATGCTATGTATGGAATTATAAGTAGGCACTTTTTTGCTAGACCTACTTTTGTAGCACAACTCAATGTTCTGCACCGCGCATTTTGCGCAGAGAGTAACGAATGAAGTGGGAATTATTGGCCCATCCTCCATTTCGTGGCTTTTGGACATAGAGTGGCGATACAAAAGTAGGTCTAGCAAAAAAGTGCCTACTTATAATTCCATACATAGCATGCGAAAAATGATCCCGTGATCATGGCGCATCTTACTGTACCGCTCTCGTTTTTGGCCCGAACTATATATTCGAGATCGAAATTGTTACTTAATTATGGTATCATGGAACAATGCTAATTAAATATCAAATTTCATCTTTCGGGTTTATTTGAAAGCAGTCCAAATTTCATGCTTTTTCATCAACTGGTTATCGAGTTATGGATAGGGCGGCGTGTGCAGCCTACATGCAGCCTGACTCAACCGGTCGAGTTGGCGCAAAATGAAGTTTACCATCATGATCAGCACCCTCAATATTCCACAAGTTTTCGAAAAATCGATGTGCCAGACCTTGTTTGATTCTTACGCAACCGGCGTCATATGATGATTGGCCAGGGTTAAATAAATGAGAAGTGGATAATGTCCATACATGAAAAAAAAAAGAAACTTTCCGAACAACCTGATACAACCACTCCCTCCTCGGGTAGCCGCCATCTCACCAGAGGAGACAGCTCAGGCGTTTTTCGGCTCTCAAAGTGACTCTTTCCGTCAGTTACCCTCATCTTTCTTGGTTAAATGTAATAATTTTGATACCATTGAAAGCTCCGTCAGTGTTATTGGGGAAAACATTAGTCGGGATCACATAGGGTGCAATTTTCGTCCACCTTTTACGAAAATCGAGAAAAAAAAGCTCTCTAATACCGAGCTGCCGAGATCTGACCGAGAGCTCCAAAAATGAAGTAAGCCCATTGAGACTTTAGAGACGTGTCAGGCGTATCCTACAATTCCCAAAACCGGTTAGAATTTGGCGATTTTAACTCCATTTAAAGGGTCAGCTCGATTCTCTTGAGAGAGGCGTGATACATTATCGACTCGACACCACAACTCATGATGCACTTTCGCCTTCTCTTGGTGAGAGTCTGAATGATGGATAAGTGAATGTGGAGTAAGGAGCGAAATCTCGAGAGGGGAGACACCGCCCTTAGGGGGATTGGAGAGTCAAGAAGGAAGCTACATTCACACTCCGAGATCGAGAGACAGAGAGGATGACACAGTCGTCGAGTACACTTATTCTCCTCGCCTTAAGCATCTCATTTTAAAGGAGTAATAAAACCAATATGCACATTAGCAGTAGATACCTCATCTACCATGTTTTTCTTTAAAGGATAGAAGAAAAAAATCTTGAATAGTTTAAATGGTTATTTAGCAGAAATATCTATCTATGCATACGCAGAGATTGATTTTTGCTCAACGGATAATTATATGCACAGTGCGGTCGCTCTATAGCATTTCGACCCTTCCCTCCCCATTCTTCGCTTCCCTCAGCATTGAATAAGATGTACTTCTATTTCCGATTGGAATCACATTATTTCGTGGTGAAAGTCAAAATAATTCAAAGTTTCAAGTTTAACTTAATTCCTAATTCAATGAGATGCTTAAAAGAGGGGAATATAGGTGCTCAACAACTGACTCTACTAAAAAAAGAAAAGCAAGCATTGAAGATACGCAATTTCTAATCGAAGTACTGGACACTAGCGACTACCCTCTGGATACCCTCCAATGCGCGATTTCAAAGCTAATCCGAGACTCAAGGGGGCGATCTCGGTATGTCTACAGGAAACGCGCTCTATGAAGAAAACCCATCCTCACCTGAATACCATTGAATGAGATGATCAACAATTGAATGGAATGGAATAAATATTCCTTACCAAGAGTAGTCAGTATTCCAAATCCATACAGAGCTGCAGTCTTGTAATTCCACTCGTGTCTGAATGATTCTTCCTCCTCAATCAAACAATTTCGAGTGATTGTCAATGCTATTCGACTCTCCGATTCATTGCGAAGAACACTTCCGAATCTAAATGATATTCGAATGAGTGGGATGGAGGGGGTGGGGGAGGGAGTGGGGAGGGGAGGAAGGAGTGGGGGGGGAAGAGGAGGAGTATGCACCTGAAGAGTCTCTCGACGCAATCTTTGCGTGCAATGAATTGTTGCTGCTTGAGGTATTTTGCGTAATTTTCCTCGAAATGTAGAAAGACAACGCCTCCGCCGAGAGTGTAGCAGATTAGGAAGAGAACGATGAGGAGATTGACTGCTACGGCACGGGAATGGTGATGGAGGAAGTGAGAGAGAGGCAGAGAATCCTGAGGGGAAGAGGGAAGGACTGGGTACACTTTGAATGCCATGAGGAGTGAAGAGAGGAGAAAGAGATACTACTGAATGGAAGAAGTGACTGAGATGGGATGGGACCCGCCATTCTCAGATCTCCCCTTCTATCTAGTGGAGAGGAAGGAAGAAGAGAAAGAGTCTCGTCTCAATGGATGGAAGACTCACCGATAAGCAGTTCATCAAGAGTCAAAACAAGGCAAAGAGGGACGAAGAAGAGTTGAGAATGAAAGAAGAGCAATGGAGGAGAAAGAGATATGGGGAGAAGTGGGGGGAGGAGTTAGAGTTATCATTCCTCTTCTTACTCTTCACACTCAGAATGGGTTGAGAGCGAATCGAAATAGAAGAGAAGAGAGAGATGGGAGGAATGAATGAAAGAGAAGGTGAAGATGGGGAATGATGAGTAGAGTGAGAGGAGGAATGAAGAGTGCGACGAGGAGTGCTGAGTCATTTCAATCATCTCACTTTTTAACCTCATCAAGAAATTAATGTTTTAAAGTATTGTTTTTAGTCTTCGGTGTTGTTATAAAGGTCTGGCACATCGATTTTTCGAAAACTTGTGGAATATTGAGGGTGCTGATCATGATGGTAAACTTCATTTTGCGCCAACTCGACCGGTTGAGTCAGGCTGCATGTAGGCTGCACACGCCGCCCTATCCATAACTCGATAACCAGTTGATGAAAAAGCATGAAATTTGGACTGCTTTCAAATAAACCCGAAAGATGAAATTTGATATTTAATTAGCATTGTTCCATGATACCATAATTAAGTAACAATTTCGATCTCGAATATATAGTTCGGGCCAAAAACGAGAGCGGTACAGTAAGATGCGCCATGATCACGGGATCATTTTTCGCTATGTATGGAATTATAAGTAGGCACTTTTTTGCTAGACCTACTTTTGTATCGCCACTCTATGTCCAAAAGCCACGAAATGGAGGATGGGCCAATAATTCCCACTTCATTCGTTACTCTCTGCGCAAAATGCGCGGTGCAGAACATTGAGTTGTGCTACAAAAGTAGGTCTAGCAAAAAAGTGCCTACTTATAATTCCATACATAGCATGCGAAAAATGATCCCGTGATCATGGCGCATCTTACTGTACCGCTCTCGTTTTTGGCCCGAACTTTATATTCGAGATCGAAATTTTTACTTAATTATTGTATCATGAAAAATGCTAATTTATTATCAAATTTCACCTTTCGGGCTTATTTGAAAGCAGTCCAAATTTCATGAATTTTCATCAACCGGTTATCGAGTTATGGATAGGGCGGGGTGCGCAGCTGACATGCAGCCTGGCTCAACCGGTCGAGCTGGCGCAAAATGAAGCTGACCATCATGATCAGCACCCTCAATAACCCCTTTCCACAAGTTTTCGAAAAATCGATGTGCTAGGACCTTCACAGGGATGTTCGATTCTTACACAACCGGCGTCATATGTTTTTTTGTAGTTGATGTGCGCTTGGATACTCTCTATAACAACCATTAGGATAGGCCGTTTAGATAAATGGGTCTTGAGCAATGGAGGTCCGAACGTAGCCTAGTCGACTTTTCTCCGAGATTTTTAAAGGCACATATTTCTTTGTAGAACAGAGATAAACATACAAACGACCCACTGTTGTGAAGTACATCAAAGGTTTTTAGTAAACGCAAAGCTTCAAATCTAGAACGTGTTCCCTAATCTAACGAAGCGTTGATTGTGTAATCCGCACTACCTTGGTTCTTTCGAGCAGAATTTTTGGCGTTTTGTGCTTCACCTGGTCAACATAGAGAACAAAGCGACTGTTATATGTGAAGTACTTTACATGATCACTTGTACTCCCTAACTAGGTGGGAATTCAATTACGTATTCATGAGCAGGCTTTTTCAGAATATTTATGGCGAAATTTAAACCTCGAAATGGTGACATATTGCTATCACGTTACGATACTCAGTTCGTACGTTCAAGGGACGACAAATTCAATTATATCACGCCTCTCACGAGAGAATAAGGACAACCGTGGTACAATCTGAAAAAGCAAATTTGGGTTTTTAAATGATCTAGGGGTATTCCGCGCTTCTGAATCCGATTCCGGGCAAAGCGGCTTCCCATCTCGATCAGCGGCTGCAGCACCTTGCTGCAGAGATTTCAGACTCTCACATGGGATGCTCTCTTCAGATTTTTCCCATCTGGTGAAAGTTGGTTTATAAGCGAAAAACTGTGAAAATGTGCAGGATTCCCTCCTCTGGTCTGAGTCGCCAACTAGGCCAGCTAGTCGAGGGGGGCGGAGCGAGCTCCCGCTAGTTGTCCACCTAGTCGCCCAAGGAGGGGAAGGGAGCAAATATCCGCCTAGTTGTCCAACTAGTCGTATACAAGCGCGCGCAAGACGCGCTCAAATAGGGAACTACGCGCTCGTTGCGACCGTCCTTTCCCTCTTCAAAATATTGATTTTCTGTGCTATTGAACTGGATTTTGTTGTTATTTTAGCTGTCAATCGTTACATATAGGCCAGCCTGTCGTTTTGTCTCTAGGTTAAAAACCCCGTATCGTCAGCAAATCCATTTCGCTTTAAAAAATAATTAAATCCTTCGATTACCGCTATATTCTCATTCTTTGTTGCAGTACTTTGTCGTTTTTACTCTCAGAATTATGTTTCATATAAATGTACAAAATTGCAGAATCCGTTTGCGCGTATATTATGTTCGTGATTTAATAAAGTTATGTCAAGAACTCTAAAAAGAAGTGGATAATATATTGCCGATAACTTCAGTGGGTTATTTTCTTATTATTTAACACTGTTCAGGAGAAGAAATTATTGAATATGCTATTTTCTAAGCTATTGGAGATGGCGAGATAAACGGTACGTTGTTTTTGTCTCGATTTCTAAGCGTGTGCATTTTTGAGGCCCCTGCCGAGGAGGCTATTTATGCAAACAATGTAAGGAGAGCGGGAATAACAAGGAAAATGACTTTAAGTGAGTGAATTAACTTTAATAGTATGCTATTTCCGCATTACGGCATATTCTAGTCATGGCGTAAACTGGAAATGACGTTGCTTGTACTAGGCAAAGTTAACCATCTCTTTATTTATGCATCGAAATATTGTGTTTCTATATGCTCATAAACTTGCTGAATGTGTTTTGATTGCTGAGTAAAATAGTTGCGACGCTACAATTGGCCAACTGTTTGCATTCAATACATCTTTTTTAAAAAGTATTACTGTTCAGGATATGACCGATGGAAATCGCAACTGGGCGTTTCTCCATCCGATTCGCTCATACCAAGAATGATCATCTCCAGTGGAGACCACAGGACCATCACAGGTTTTTCCTAGAGAATGTATTTTTTTGGTTATGGTCTATCACGCATTTCACGGGAGAATCGAGCTGACCATGGGAATAGAGGAAAAATCGTAAAATGAGCCGGTTTTAGGAACATGCCTGACATTCCCCTAGTATCCTTATGTGCTTCATTTTGGAGCTCATTTTACCGGGTCGGATCTCGGAATCTCCCTATTTTAGAGCAGTTTTCTCCGTTCAGGAAACCCCGACAACTCATAAAAAAATCCTGAGGGCTTTCAGAAAAAACGGATTTCACTCACAAGGGAGACCCAAAAGTCACCGGAGACCAATCCGAAGTTTGTCTATCCAGGGTGATGCATACCGCCCTAGAGTATGTGCTCCCACGCCTTACCTGGTCGGCTACTCTGGCTGTGACGGCAAGGCAGCGAAACCTTCTAGGATCGCGCCTACACAAAATCGCACAATTTCTTCGACATCAAAATTCACCTCTTAGTATATCGGAAAACTTTCGAAAGTGGGAGCACATACTCTAGGGCGGTGTGTATCACCCTGGATAGACAAACTTCGGATTGGTCTCCGGTGACTTTTGGGTCTCCCTTGTTAGAGACATAAAAGGACCTTCAGAAAATTCCCCTCACAAATTTTCAGAACAAACTGCTAACGGCTTTCAGAAAATGTAGACGTCTTTCAATTTACAGAGGGGTTTTCAGAAGTTTCTGAAGGCCGTTTGATGACTCTAAGTGAAATCAGATTTTTCTTAAAGCCGTGAGAATTGTCGGAAGCTCGTCAGAAATTTCTGAGTGCCCTCAGAATTTTCGGATGGCCGTCTGAAATTTCTGAGTGCCGTCGAAATGTTTCTTAAGGTCGTCCGAATTTTCGGAAGGTGTTCAGAAATTCCTGAAGAATGTCAGAAATTTTTGCAGCCCATCAGATACTTCTGAAGGCAGTCTGATAATTCTGAGTGCAGTAGAAATTTTTAAAACGATCTCAGTATTTCCTGAAGTTTGTCAGAACTTTCTGAAGACTATCAGGTTTTTCTGAAGGTCGTCTGATTTTTTTCTGGAGACCGTCTGAAAATCTATATCACATCTTAAATAGCTCAAATTTCACTCTTTGTACAGCTACGGTGACAAGATTACGGTAGTCATAATGCTGGATTACTGTAGGCAACGTGTGGTGTCATATCTGAGCTTTACCCGACATTACTCCAAACCCGCAGTTACGGACACAATCCATGATGCGCCCACCCCCATTAGGTCCCTCAGTACGGGACAAAAATGGCCGCCACAGCTGGGAACGTACGGGCACAGGCCACTCATTCGATAGCCCAATGCATACTGCATAAACTCCGAATTTTGAGCCGTGCGATTTCCTACATTTGTTGGGGGAAAATGAGTCGAATTTAAGCGCTGTTCAAATTGACATTTACACAAAATGAACTACATAGATAGTCGGAGATAGTCAAAAAATCAGCAGGAGTCAGTACGCGTGTAATGATCGTTTATTTTTCACCAGAACGGAGAAAACTGCTCTAAAATAAGGAGATTCCGTGATCCGACCCGGTAAAATGAGCTCCAAAATGAAGCACATAAGGATACTTTGGGAATGTCAGGCATGCTCCTAAAACCGGCTCATTTGACGATTTTTCCACTATTCCCATGGTCAGCTCGATTCACCCGTGAGGGGGGTGATTTTCCCACGTGCTTACACTATGTAATGGTCGGCTATATTGATTTCGTTTTTTGATGTTATGCACATGTTTGTTTCGACGTTGTTAATGATTCCAGTCTCCCAATGTATTGTTCTTGTATCCACTATTATTATTTAACCGTTCGGGATGAATAAAGCCTGATTCCATGCTTATCGTACTGTTTATTGGTGAATTCCATGAGGTAGTGAAGGAGGACGAAGGAACTGGGACGGGCCGGGGCCGGGAGAAATCAAGGGACGATTTTTCTTACAGTACCCCCCGGGGCGAGCGAATGGAGCGGATCACCTAGTGGGCTGCCTAGTCATCTCGCCTACTAGGCCAGCTAGTCGCGCTAATCGCCTAGTGGGCCACCCAGTCGCCCGCCTACTGGAGTACTAGTCCGGATACAACTAGGCGGATGACTAGGTGGCCTAGTTAGCGAATCAGATCAGAGTCGTGTACACTGCTTGGAAAGGCGGTAAGCTGTTTCATTTCGAATCGAGTCCACCAGGGTTCGACTCCCGGTCGGTGCAAAAGTTTTTGTCTGATTTTAATCATCATATATTTTGCATTTCTGTATGCATTCTTGTCGAATATAAGCTCACGCAGCAAGGATAGAGAGAGTGGTTTTGTGGTTTGATGAGTGAGTTTTTTCCCAACCATTGGAAGGAATATGTGAGCATACCAACACTGTTAAATGATGATTAAAGTCAGGCAAAAATTACTGCACCGACCGGGAGTCGAACCATGGTCGACGCGATTCGAAATGAAACAGCATACCGCCTTTGCACGCAGTGTAAACGAGGGAATCCTGCACATTTTCACAGTTTTCCGCTTATAAACCAACTTTCACCAGATGGGAAAAATCTGAAAAAAATCATGTTCTTTTATTTTGAGTGCTCTCTAGTCACGCCGGGTGAGAGACGGGCGGAGGGAGGGGAGGGAGAGGGATGAGAGAACGCAGAAAGAGTTGCCAGCCATGCGCGCTTTGAATTCGAAGAAACACAATCTTCATTCCCAACCAAATCGCTCGATCAAAATTGAATTTGGAAGCTGTTTTCATCCTCTTTCGAATGAGCTTCCGTGACCCTGGAATTTCCTTTTCTGAGTAGGTCAGCATACGAGTTTTACAGGTTTTTTGACTAATTCGCTCTATAAAACTTGTATGCCGACCTAGTTAGAGATGGATTTTACAAGGTCACGGAGGCTCATTCGAAAGAGGATGAAAAGAGCTTCCAAATTCTTTTTTGATCGAGCGATTTGGTTGCGAATGAAGACTGTGCTCCTCTTGTCTCGCTTTTGCGGGGTAAAGTGTCGGAGCCGAGTGGGCGGAGCTTGCGGAGTCTACCTAAATCAACTCATTATCAGATGATTACACTACTGTACTTTAGGTCTTACAAGACCCTTACAAGACCCTTTTGTTAGAACCTTTTCGTTTTGTTGTTTCTTTCTCTCGTTCTCGTTTGTTTATTGTTGTTTACCATCCATCGTCTTCTCTCTGCTTATTGTAGTTAGTTCATTGGAATAATTCCAACAAGTTGTACCACTTTCGACTGCGTTCGGCTGTGAGCCCACTCCGATAAACCATGAACTCTAAATCGTTTTGTTTTCAAAACATAAGTTATCACGAAGTAACGTAGGGAGTGTAACGACCAGAGTACGTAGTGATAACGGAGGAGGAGGAGGGGGAGGCAGAGGGGTGCAGTTAACGAACTCAGACGTTCCGAAGTAGAAACGGTGTGCGCGAATTAGCATCCCTCCTCCTGTCCGTTTTGAATACGCGACTTCGCATTCGCATTACCATCCCTACTAGGGACGGCAGCCCGAATATTTGAGTACGGAATAATGGGTGCCTCCTTCCGACGATTTCCCTTCAAACTACCGTACTTTTCAATCCAAATTCTTTCAATATTTTAAAACATTTTTTAAAAATATTTAATGTGATTTTTAAACTATTTTATTGATTGGAGTGAATATGAACACATATTGGAAGAACACTAAGCATGGCATAAAGAGAGATATCGCAGAACTGGAGAAGTACGACGTGATCGAAAATATACGTGTTTTTAGAATTAAATGTTGAAGGTTCTTTTTTCTTAATATAGGTGGATTACGAGGCACAAAAAATTGTTTTCAACATAAAAATAAATATAAATATCAGATAAAAGAGAATGAGGCCGTCAAAGTTGAGCGTTTTACCGTTGATAAAATACATATTCGGTGTTTTCGAAAAGGACGCAAACCGTATATCTAGGGAGAGCAGGCGGGTTTCTTCAAAATGCTTCTAAAATAAAATGCGCATAGAATCCGACAGTTTATGAGCTGCCGATACGATTTCGACACCAAAAAATAAAAAATTTTACGAAGTAAATTAATTATTCGAATTAACAAAATTAACGCCGAGGCTAAGATACAGTACGCTCCGCCTACCAACATTGGCTTAATCAGCAACTAACTTTTTATCTTCATACTTTTCATTATTTATTTTTCTTCATTTTTAAACTGAAATTGTATGAAAATATGTTTTCGAATTGATATACATGTCATTCTGGGAATCACAGACCAAGAAAATAGCTTATCACTGTTTGTCAAAGGAATATCGCGTGTTCGGCTTTCAGATCTTGAAAGTAACGTTCCGTTCGTTGACACATGGCTTTACTACGCAAAAAGACGTTCTTTAGGATCACTAGATTGAATTGGCATACGACTATAAGGTGTGTCAAAGGACGGAAGTACATTATCGATCAAAGGAAAGTGGGCATCACAAAACGTCGCGGGTTTTCAGTCTAAAACTCTATGTAACTTCAATGCTCCCGCTGCCATATTAACGCACTTCGCAGTAACATGTACTATAGAGTCCATCAATTGCATTCGTAACGAAATATAAGGTATGGCAAAGGGAGCAAATCAACAATCGGTCGATTGAGTGGAAATTAGAAATAAACTTTTCTAAATTTCACTATGAACCGCATTATACCGGCCTCAGTGGTCAAAATTATCTGAGAATATAATTGAGATAGGGAGAATTCATTTGGAAAAGCAAAAATAATCTGTATCAAAAATAAAATGTAGAAAACAACTGAAAAAAGATTTCAAAAGTTCTCAAACGATTTGGAATCGTAAGCTGAAAAGAAAATTGGTGCGTGGTCGACATTTCCCCTGTACTGTCAGTTGGAATTCTGAAATGACCATGCTCTGCGGTCCCTACGTATATCTGAGATTTTTGGGTATTTTTTTCATCTAGGGACTTCCACTCAATTCTTCAACAATTTTCCAAAATTCTAAAATGGTGTGCAATGTGGTTATCGAGGACGTTGAAAAAGGATAGCGTTACTAGAATATCGTTAAATATTAAATTCAGCGAGTATCAGCTTGTTTCTATAAGCTCCGCCCATCGTGGTGTGGTGCAAGCGCTGCAACGGTTCGCTGGGTCACATCAGTTCAGCATGTCAATTATGCAAAAAATCAAACTATTATATTTTCAGTTTCTTTTGTTTCGTTTTATAGAACGCGCATACATAACCAATAATTGATCTAATTAAAAGGTGTTTGTGAAAAAAGGGAACTAGCATCTGAGGATGAATGGAAATGGTATACTGTAGCAATGTATTTTTGCCCAAGGTATAGTGAAAAGATGCATTGTTATCACTATATCTTAAATATTCCTATTCTATAAATCAGTCAGAGTCAATCAACAACCCAGGAGCGCTGAAATTATTAATTCCGAGGGAATTTCCTATTGAAATATACAGTAATCGCTGTATTCTTCACTAATACATTTCATATGAATCGCGATGGTGAATTTTTGATTTTCTTTCTTCAAAAGTTATATACGAATGTATTGTATAATTCAGCAGTAAAACGTAAAGGCTGCACGGCTTGAAACTCCTGCTGGCGAATAAAACAATTATAGGTAGAATTTCACTCGAGTTATTTAACATGATCGCGATGGTGAATTTTTTATTTTATTTTTTTAATAAATAGGAAAGGAAATGTACTTAATATTAATGCTGAATATTGAAAGCTGCACCTCCCATAAATCGTTAAAATTAGGGAGGGCAACGGTGTTTACGAATGAGCAAAACAATTCACAAATTGGTGTGAAAATGGAAGCTTATCCTACCCCATTTCGACTTTTCACTTTACTTTAATAAAATTAATATTAAAATATCAAGAAAACAATAATGAAAGAAAGCAAAATTGGCGACGCTTTGAGTTCAAGTAGAGCGCATCACAAGTCATTCTTTTTTTCCAAATTATCGCAAACTGAAATGCCTTAAAATATGCAAACACCGTCCAATTGATGTAATATACTGTTCCTGGAAAGGAAAGGCTCTCTCATAGCTGTAAACCATTATTCTCTGATAAGAAATAAAACAATAAAATGGAATGTGGCCTTCACAGCGACATCGACTCCCAATGATTACGGTATTGTGAAATTAAATAATTAATTTAGCAAAAACCGGGAATCGTATTTTTTTAGTTTTGGCATATGTCGTGTGCAATGTGATTTAGCATCAAATAGTCAAAAATCTCAAAAATACGATTCCCGGATTTAGAGAAAATACCAAATATGTATTTCCACAACGGTAAAACTCCTAACTTTGATGACCCCATTCTCTAATATCTGATATTTAAGTTTATTTTTATTGTTAAAACCATTTTTTGTGATTGATATTGTACTTAAACTGAGAAAATGAAGCTTCAACACTTAATTCTAAAATCACGTATATTTTCGATCATGTCGTACTTCTCCAGTTCTGCAATATGTCTCTTCTTGCCATGCTTGGTGTTCTTTCATCATATGTTTATATTCATTCCAATCAATAAAATAGTTTAAAAATCACAGTAAATATTTTTTTTTAATGTTTAAAATATTGAAAGAATTTGGCTTGAAAAGTACGGTAGTTTGAAAGCAAAAGCGTCGGAGGCAACGAATATTCCGTACTCAAAAATTCCCGTTGCCGTCCCTAGTTAAAATTAGGGACAGCAACGGGAATTTTTGAGTACGGAATATTGGTTGCCTTCCGACGCTTTTGCTTTCAAACTACCGTACTTTTCAAGCCAAATTCTTTCAATATTTTAAAACATTTTAAAAAAATATTTAATGTGATTTTCAAACTATTTTATTGACTGGAATGAATATAAAGATATAATGAAAGTGCAACAAGCATGGCAAGAAGGTGCAAGCTGTAGAAATGAAGACGCACGAAGCGATCGAAAATAAGCATGTTTTCAGAATTAAGTGTCGAAGCTTCATTATCTCAGTTTGAGTAGATTATCAATCACAAAAAATTGTTTTCACAATAAAAATAAATAAAAATATAAGATATTAGAGAATGAGGCCGTCAAAGTTGGGCATTTTACCGTTGTGAAAATACATTTTTTGCTTTTTCTTTAAAACCGCTACTAGTACATTCGAGATTTTTGGCCATATTGCGATAAACCCTGTTTTACACCACATACTAGAAAACAAAAAATATGCTGGTAGCGGTTTTATAGAAAATGCAATTTTACTTAGATGTTACCGTAATCCTTGCACTTGCTTGACGATTCTGAAACACAGAAATATTTTTGGGTGTTTTTGGTTAGGAATGGTGATATATCGCATTTTTTAGGGCGGGTTAAACATTAATAAGAAATTAATTAATTCATATGAACGGTGCTGAAATATTTTATCGGATTTCAGTTTGCGATAAATTGAGTATGAAAGTGACTTGTGATGCGCTCTGCTTAGACTCAAAACGTCGGCTTCTTTATCAACACATATTATTGTTTTTCTTATTATTTTACATTATTTTTGAAAAACTAAAGTGAAAAGTCGAAATGGGGTAGGGTAAGCTTCCATTTGCACACCAATTTGTTAATTGTTCTGCTCGTTCGTTAACACCGTTGCCGTCCCTAGTTAAAATGGAATAAAGAAATTATTCAACGCTAATTTGAAATTGCGGGCGATTGGAAACAGCGCCTTTTGCACAACCTTTTCCCGGTTTTAAGATTTTTAATTTGCAGATGGTGGTCCCTATTTTTCATCACACTATTTCGATTCTTATCATATCATATTACATTCATATTATATGAATCATATGTGCAAAAATCAAAAATATACGGTTTGCGTCCTCTTCGAAATTAGACTTCAAATTTGTGACATTCTAACATATTTACATTGCTTCCTAACATATTTACATTGCTTTTGAAGTTGTATTTAATTCCCAGTGCGTTTTATAGTTAAATTTCAGAAATAGTTATTTTAAGGGTACGTCATCTATGTAATGGCAATGTTATAGACCACATTGGCGCATATAAGCCAAGCAGAATAAATTTCAGTTTGCGATAATTTTTAAAACACAGTGACCTGCGATGCGCTCCATTTGAACTCAAAGCGTCGCCATGTTGCCTTACATTCTTTGCTGTTTTTCTCTATATTTTTATTATATTATTCAAAAACTAAATTGAAAAGTCGAAATGTGGTAAGATAAGCTTCCAAATGCGCACCAATTTGTTAATTGTTTACTCATTCGTAAACACCGTTGCCCTCCCTAATCCCTACCGCTTACCACTCGGCCATCCGTGCATGTGTCTCTTTGCATTAGTTCGCGGTTCGGCACTTCCTCGATATTTGGCCCACCTACCCCCTATCATTCCTCATTCCTGGGCCACATAGTACAGTTATCACGTGTATCACGAGTCAGTGGAGGTGGCCACGAACAATTTCTAAAAAATATTTTTAAAACCTGTCATACTGGGGTATATTACTATCCCAGACATAAGAATACGAATGATCCAGGTTATAATAATTAATAATTTATCTACGCCCGAGGCGCGACGAAACAGTAAGGTACATGAGTGATCAAATAGCAAGGAAATGGGAATTGACTCTCAGTAATTATTCAGTGTGAGAGAGTATGGCGATTAAGGGGTGGTTCAGTAATCGGCGCTTGAATACTCGTATGTTGGGGGCGGTTCGAATTTCTTCAGGGAGTTGGGAATACCATCTGGATGTTCTAACAGGAAAGGAATGAAATCTAGAAGTGCTAGTGGTCAGTTCGATATTGATACCAAATGTTGATGTTCGATCTCGCTGGTCTCGTTGAGGTTTGTATACATAGAATGACGAACGGGGAATAATAGTGGATCCAGTCATAATCATATGAGTCATACAAATATCACCTATGACTCTCCTCTCAGTAAGCGGGCGCAGGCCAAGAAGTTTCAAACGATCAGGGTAGGAGGGTAGAGAAAGAGGATAGGAAGGAGAGGGGAAGCAACGATAAAAGACTTGACGGGTGAAAATATGTTGAACTTTCTCAAGAGTTTCAATGTCAGATAAGTAATGAGGATTCCAAAAAGGAGAAGCAAAGTCAAGGAGGGGAAGGACATACGCTTTGTAACTACGAAGAAGGATGGTGGGGCAGTTGAATGGGAGGGCTTTGAGAAGCAGGAATAACTTAGAGGTGGCTTTCTGAGCACGGTTTCTAATAGAGCAAGAATTCTTGAGGTCAGAGCGGACTTGAACACCTAGATCACGGACGTTATTCTCGAGGGGTAGCTGAATGGAATTAATATTGTAGCGAGGGGAGGATTGTTTGGAGCCTATACGAAGATGAGAGCATTTAGAAGCAGACAGAGACAATTGGTTGAGTTGGGTCCATTCAAAGATGCAATCAAGGGCAGATTGAAATTCAGAAGTAATAGCAGATTTGGTCGACTTATTGTAGGAGATATACAATTTGACATCATCAGCATAACATTGGACGGATACGTTGTGAAACTTGGATAGGAGACGAGAAAGATCAGCTAGATAGATGGAGAAGAGAATAGGTCCTAGGACACTGCCTTGTGGTACTCCTGAGAGGATGGGGAAGGGGTCGCTAGTCACGGAGGGCAAACGAACGGAGAAAGTGCGGTTGGATAGAAAGGAGTCGATCCATGATAGTAGATTACCATGGATACCGTAGTGAGATAATCGAGCAATTAATTTAGGGTACGGAACAACATCGAAAGCGCGAGTGAAATCAATGTACACTACATCAGTTGTAAGCTTTTTAGAGTGAGAAGTAGTCCAATCATTTTGACAAGTCAATAAATTTGTAATAACACTAGCACCAGAACGGAAACCGTGCTGGTTGGAAGGGAGGATATTGAAGCGAGAGAGGTGACTATTGAGGTGGTCTTTGATGAGACGTTCCATGGTCTTAGCAGCAGGAGAAATGATAGAGATGGGTCTATAAGAGGAGGGAAGGTTGCTATCTTTGCCCGGCTTAGGAATGGGAGTAATAAGGGAATGTTTCCAAGCTGATGGGACAGTCCCAGAAATGAGACTGAGGTTGTAAATATCAGCTAAGGGGGTAGATAGAGCATATGCACACTTAGAGAAAATAATCTGAGGAATGCCATCATAGCCTGTAGAGCAAGATGGGGACAATTTGCGTAATGCTTTGTAAACTGCATGAGGGAAAAGGGTGAATAGAGAGAGTGAAGGAGAGATGGGTAAGGAGGAGAGAGGGGGGAGAAGGCCATCATCTAAGGTGAAATGAGAAGCGAATTCAGAAGCAAGTAAATTAGACTTGGAAGAACTATCATAAACTGGTTCATTATCAGATGAAACTAGTTCAGGTATAGATAGCTTAGGTTTTGTGAGAGAATAAATATGGCGATACAAATCTTTAGAACGAGCTAATTTCTTACGGGTAGAGTAACGAGTCCATTTGTCAATCTCGAAGAGTAATTTCTTACTACAATGGTCAAAAAGAGTTCTAACAGCCGGGATATGAATCTTAGCGAATAATTGATCACGATGCTTAATTAAGCGAGTAACGTGGCTTGGATATGAAAGAGAGGGAGGTCGAGGAGTACGGTAGGGGACAAAGAGGTCAATAGCTGAATGAATTGTAGAAGAGAAATGGTTATACACGGAATCGATATCAGGACAGTCACGAAATAAGGATAACCAGTCAATAGATAGAAGGTGGTTGGACAGAGCTGGATAATCGACACGAGAGAAGTCTCGAATTAAGGGAGGTTGAGGTGGGGATTGAGGAGACGAGAGGGAGAATGAAATACCAGAATGGTCGCATGAAGGGAAGGGAGGAATAGCGGAAATGGCCGATACTACGGTGGGATCGTTACCTAAGACCCAATCGATACATCTAACGCCGCGCGTTGGAAACATGTGAAGATGAGAGAGATTTGCAGATATAATGAAATCACGAAATGTACGATCAGCGGGAGTAGGAATGGTACAAAGGGAATCTGAGTTAAAATCACCGGAAATAATGATGGGGTGTGGAGACGATGCATGGATGTCTGATAAGCAATTAATGAGGGAGTCGGTCTTGGAAATGGAATAGCTTGGAGGACGATAGACTAGACATAATCTAATGTATGCACTCGAGTGGAAAAGGTCGATACAGGTAATCTCGTGTTCGGTGGAGGGAAGGGATACTGTGGAGAAAGAGAGGCAATCACGAAGAATGATGCAGGTTCCGCCACCACGGGAGGATCGATCAGAGCGAATAACGGTGTACGGTAGAGATCCGATAATGAGAGATGATGGGGTCTTGCTTGATAGCCATGTCTCAGTTAGGAATACGATATCAGGTTGGGTTGCCATGAGGAATGAGCGGAAAGCATCGAGCTTATTAACGACTGAACGGATATTGAAATAGTGGCATGATAAGGAGGCCATCGCTGGCTCGGGCTGAGCTAGTTTAAAGGAGGGGCGACTGAGTTGGGAGTAGTAGTGATGGGTGTAGTGGGAGCAGAATCGAGGAGGGAAGGCATTTTGGGGAAGAGGGACTGAGTGGTGGCGGAGGGAACGAGAGTGGGATGGGCGGAAGTGCGAGACTTATCGTAGTTCTGGGAGCGAGGGTGGCGGAGAGACTTCTTCATTGCTTCAAGTTGTGACTTATCGATGAGTGAGCCCCCGTAGATCATCATGTCCTTTCCGTCTGCTATCATCGACCGTTTCTTCACTCGCAATTGGTAGGCGGCTTCACGCTCAGCCTTGGTCATAGAGGGGCGAACATACACATTGGGGAAGTTGGCAGTAACGGTGCGGGAATGGGACAGGAAGGAGATCTGGGCGGAGCGGGAATGGAACATTACTTTGAGAAGGCGGGGGCGGTTATCCCTTCTCTCACCCATTCGGAAAACAGCAGCCGGTCTATGCTCCAGCTCAGCGAGGTCTAGCATGTCGATGACTCTGGCAGTGTCATCCGACAATCTCTCACTGGCCTTCGTCGCAGTAGACTCAGGGAGCCCTTGAACCACCACCGAGCGAATCCTCTTGTCCCTCTCAATGGCATCATCGATCGAGGTGGTCGATCTAGCCATTAGCTCTTTCATCTGCTGGGCACAAGTACCGAGCAGCAGAGCGAGGGAACTTCCCTTCTCATCATGAGAGAGGGAATCGAGGTATCTGCCAATACCTCGAAGGAGTTCACACGGATCGGAACAGAGACCGGCAGCATTTCGTCCAGGGCAGAGGAAGGGGAGGGGAACTTACGCTTAGTCATTAATTAATAAGAGGGAGTGAAAATATACAATAGAATTAGAAGAAAAAACGAAACAAGTGCTAAATAGTCACGTAGTATCGATTGGGTCGCGCGAGAGAGAGGAAGAGGTCACCCTATCGCGGCGAGGGAAGAGAGGAGAGTGAGGGAAGAGAGGAGAGTGATTTATTTGTCCGAGAGCCGTCAATTAGCAATTCTCGCGTTTTGTTCCCGGCTATACCGTATATCAGCTCCAGATAAGATAGAGAGACAGCAATGGTCTTAAAAAATGCAGAAAATTATTTTGAGAAACTTTTATGTTGAAAGTGAATTACGAAACACAAAAAGAAAAATGCCTTAGCTGAAAAACTGAATTCCAGGGAGAAAAACAAATATTTTCGCAATGGTGTACGAGAGTTCCTGGGAATTTTATTGCATATTTTGGAAGAACAACTTCCGTATTGTATAATGAAAAAATAAAAATGGCAAAACGGTGGGGGTTCATAGTCTCATTTTTCGCATTCAATGTGTAGTAGTCGGAACTTCAGTTCTGAAATATCAAAAATTATCATTCCGGTTAACTACATTTCACTCCCTGGTACCTTTTATGATGTTTCCAAACCATTAAAGTTAAACTACTGTCCGAAATGTGAAATTTCGAACTTTTGAAAAATACGCTTTTCGCATCATCGGATGAGCACGATTTTCATCATTTAAAACTTAAAATTTATAAAGACGGTATGGTCAAATACAGTCGATTGGGATAGTATATGCCACCGTCAAAAAAAGTAATACCATGCCGCACCATCGAAAGTTGTATTCTTCTCAAATTTATCTGACAAATATCGCTCCAGCGAAGGTTCGTAAATAGATAAAATTATTTTTTGATAAGATTATTAAGAATATCGATACAATTACATATGCCAAATTTTCTTGGGGGCAGGTGAGTCTGAAAAAAACAATGAAAATTCACTAATTGAAATGTTTCTGAAAATCAAGATTTGCAAATCTCATTTTTTCAGAATTTCTGAAATTAAGAAATATGAAATGTGTTATAGATTTTCAGACTCATCTACCCCAAGAATATTTTTCATGATGTAATGACATCGATTTTCTTAGTAATCTTACCAAAAATTAATTTTAGGTCATTACGCACCTTCGCTGGAGCGATTGGTGAACCATAAATTTGAAGATAATACAACTTGCGAAGGTGCGGCATGGTAATTTTGTTGACGGTGGCATATACTATCCCAATCGACTGTATTTGACCGTACCGTCTTTATAAATTTTAAGTTTTAATTGATGAAAATCGTGCTCATCCGATGATGCGAAAAGCGTATTTTCAAAAGCTCGAAATTCGGACAGTAATTTAACTTTAATGGTTTGGAAACATCATAAAAAGGTACCAGAGAGTGAAATATAGTTAACCGGAATGATAATTTTTGATATTTCAGAATTGAAGTTCCGACTACTACACATTGAATGCGAAAAATGAGACTATGAACCCCCACCGTTTTGCCATTTTTTATTTTTTTATTATAAAATGCGGAAGTTGTTCTTCCAAAATATGCAATAAAATTCCCAGGAACTCTCGTACACCATTGCGAAAATATTTGTTTTTCTCCCTGGAATTCAGTTTTTCAGCTAAAGAAATTTTCTATTTGAGTTTCGCAATTCACTTTCAACATAAAAGATTCTCAAAATAATTTTCTGCTTTTTTAAAGACCATTGCCGTCTCTATAGCTTATCTGGGAGCTGTTATACGGCATAGCCGGGAACAAACCCGGAGAATTGCTAATTGACGGCTCTCGGACAAATAACCTGGATCATTCGTATTCTTATGTCTGGGATAGGTAATATACCCCAGTGTGACCGATTTTTAAAATATTTTTTAGAAATTGTTCGTGACGGACTTATTTTTGCTTCGTCGACTCGAGATACCTGTGTTATAATAATATAATACATGAAACTGAACGAGGGCAAGGCGAACCGAATGGGGAGAGAACATTTTATTCTGACTCAAAGCCAACTAGAAAGGAAAATCTGTCACAGGGATTGGATGTCACAGAAATATTCACAAGGAAAACTTCACAAGTATCTCGACATCTGAATGTAACTCAATCAAAGTACTGGCAATATGAGGTAGAATCACAAATCGATTATATCTGACTGATCACTCTCATTTCCGCTTTCATCTGCTCCCTCTTTCTCTGTTGCTTCCAAC